>JADLZL010006458.1:0-132903 GCA_015844335.1 Chrysopogon serrulatus
TCGGAAATACCAGCCTAGGCATAGAGGGGAAACTCTTTGGTTTGTAGTTCGAAATTGGAGAGACAGATAGAGATACGGTAAGGATGGGGGCCAGACGTCGGACGGACGCGTCCGGGCCGGACGCCGCACCAGCGCCCGCTCCGCTTCGGCGCCCGTGCTCCTCCCCGGCGACCGGGCGAGCTCCTCCCCGCGCTCCTCCCCCGACGAGCTCCTCCCCCGCCCAGGTGTAACATTCTAAATGTTAATCAAGTGCATTGAATTTGCATCAATGCATAAGCATCATTTAGCATTTTTGATCATATGCAAAAGCTATTGCAAGTTTCATGTGTGCTATGTACATGTTTGAGTAACAATCTCAAAAGTTGCTTAAAAATGTCTATAATGATGTTTGAAATAGGGTTTATATACAACTTTTTGTTAAAATATGCTCACATGTGATGGTAATGTCAATTATGCTTAATATCAAGTTACCAAGTAGCTTAGCATGTAAGTATATAATTTATTCAGTTTTTGGGTATAAGCCCTAAATAAAAGTTGAAGTATAAATTATTTGAAACAACTTTTATTTAAGGTTCTAGGACTGAATCCCACCCTAACATGTTCAAAAAGTGACATTAACTTTGAATTCAGCATAAATTGGAAATTGGACTTAGAATTTTAAGTCATGGATTTCAGTGTTTTAATTCAGTTTTCAAGGCTGATTAAGTTTGTCTTTCATGAATAAAATTTTGCAACCAACTACACCATTTGATAGGGTGAAGTATATACTTTGACACCATGGATTTGGTTGACGTTGATCCCTTCTTGTGTTGGCTTTAATTAAATGATTAAGATAGCTAATCAACATGTTTAGTGCTGTTTTTTCTTTGAAACCGAGTTTTCAGTTTGTTTTTACTCTTGTTTAGCATTTTATAGTTTGCAAACCAGTGAGTTTTAGCTTAGGATCTTTTAAGCAAACCTGTAGAGAACCTATAGGAGATCACCACGGTGCAACCAGATTACAATTTGGCTTCTGGATCGGGAGAAATCGGTAGTTGAAGACACTGTTTCGGTCGCTACTGATCATGACAGTCACCTCCCTGCCCATGCCGTTCAGGTCACCGGCGTCGTGGCGTCTCCCGCGCCCGGGCCCAAAAGCGCGGCCGACCCACTGTCAGAGCTTGCGAGACCGCCCGGCACCCTCTCCATTCCTTCCTTGCCCTATATAAGCCACCGCACGGCCGCCGTCGTTCATTTTTCTTCTTCTTCTCGCCGATCACCGAGCTTCCTTCGCCGCTCAATTCGTTGCCGTTGCTCAACCAACAATCAATTGTTCTTGTACACTACTCCGCAACTCCATTGCTTGGCCATTGAATCCACTCTTGCCATTTATCATCGCCAGGAGTCACCGTGCGGGGGGCCTTCTCCCTCGCGGCAGGCCGGCGCCGCCAAGCTCTGCTGCCGTCGGCGGTGCCATCCCGATGAGCCAATAACCTTGCCGACTATCGTTTTGGGCTCCCCTTGATTACGTAATCATGGCAAACTCGACATCGTTAACTCTACCATGCAAGACACGCTAGAACATTGAGTTGCCGTCGGTTCGCGCCGCCGCCTTCATCTCCAATGCCGACGAACCAGCTCTGCGGCGTCTCAATCGTATTCGGTTAATGTTTTAGGGTTGTGGTGAGCCCACGATCACAACACCATCCCCCCCTTAAGCTTTACCATGCTCTAGTGGCACGCATACCACCACAGGTGAGCTTCACATTTGCTTGCCGAGCCGCCATAACCATGGCCGAGCTCGAGTGAAACCCTAATACACCCAACCAACACCGTAGATCGATGCACTAGGTTACAGGGATCATGTTGATGACCTCATCGCCCGTAGGGGACCCCGTGACGGCGAGATAGGCCGGCCGCGTCCTTCCCCTGTTCGAGCGGGAGAAAGGAAGAAGAAGGCCGAGCGGGTGTTGGGCCGTGCGGGCCCGACTGGGCCTTGTGTATAGCAGGCCCGGTAGAGTTAGGTTTTTCCTTTTTTTTCTTTTTTTCAATTTGTAAATAGTGCTGAGTTTTATTTATTTCATAGAGAAATAATTAGAGCATATAAAATCATAAGAATTTTTTGTACAGCTTCCCTGTAGTGATATCTATTCAATAAAAATATAAAACTTAGATTTTGAATAGTTTCTGCAGGAGATAAAAATATTCCTTTTAATTAATAAATGCCAACTCTATGATTTTTCTAGGATGAAATATTAGTCCAAAATTTATGAAACTTGTTTTGCACTCATTTCATGCCATTGCCAATCTGTATAAAAAGTTTGAAGTGAATTTGAAAATGTTTCATAAAATCATTATTTCCAAAATTAATAATAAAAAGAAAGGAGATGCATTTTGATTTCATGTTTGTGTATAATTGAATACTCCAATTTCATAACCTTTCTGTTTTATCATCATAGGTTACTGTTTGTGTATGAAGTACCCTAATTAAAAAGTAAATGCCATGTTATTTCATGTCATGATTGCTAAATGTGATAATAGTACTTACATCTCTTGTTTTCCTTTTCTAAATAAAGCATCCATTGATTCATAGGTGATGCTTGTGTGATCTTTAGGATTGCTTGATAATCTTGGATTAAGAAAACCCCATTGATCCTTGATAATCCTCTTGTTTAGTGAGAAGATCATGATACACTAGATGGTAGCAAATAATTATTGCTTTCTAGTAATTATATTAATTCTTCCAGAGAAGAGATATGCACATACTCGGTGTGTTTAGAAATAAGTGATGTTAATCTATTTAACTAACTCGATAATATAGTGTTGTCATCGAGAAAAAGAGAACTGCACACATGGAACCTTATGTAGCTTTCCATTCTTGTCATTCCCATGGTCATGTCATCATATATCATTTCATGCCATAGCATCGTATCATCGCGCATCCTATATGCATTCTTGTTATTTACGCATCACATACATTCATATAGGATCGGAAGAAGAGGATCTCGTCGAGTACGTAGTGACCAAGGAGAAGGATCCACAGGAGTTGCCACCCGAAGACGAAGGACGAGACTCTAAATTACTGTCGAATTACCCTAACTACGGACCTCCAACTTTCACCGAGGCAAGCCCCGGAGCATCCTAAATACCTATTCTATCTTTTTTGAAATACAATTATCCTTTTCTTTATATAGTATTGTTATGTGCATTAAGTTATCGAGGGGTGGTTGACACCATTGTTGCATTACTTCCTTGGCCACTAAAATGAGAACCGTTCATATTACTAGATGAAATAGATAGTTATGCTTAGCCATGCTTAGATCATTAAGAAGTCGGATGATTTTACGTCATTCGCATCACTTAGGATCGGTACATGTGATATCCTTAATCATGAGGTGAATGATAATTGAGACCGGACGGGGAATCGGTGTTTGGCAAGACATATAGGTCTTGTATGCTTGTATTTTCCCCGCCTCGAGAGTCGATTAAGGACCGCACCGTATTACGGACATAGGTGTGAGATTGAACGTACCTTCACATAACGGCCGAATAACTCGTTTATTTGTGAAACCGATTAGCTCATTCGAGGTAGGTTTTGAACCGTTAGCATTACCGGGAGGAGAGCATACGTTGTGAGGGGATCGATCCAAAATCCAAAGAAGAACTTCTGGGCCACGGGTCGTTGGGGTACCGGCCCGGTGAGGATCGAGGACCATGAGTTTTGCAAAGCGGTTCGATCCTATCTTTCGAATAGAGTGAACGGTGATTCGCACGGGTGAGGTACACACTCGTGTGGGTGTGTGATACGGGCTTTACCCATTTGGTGTAATCGATTCGAATCGCCGTCTCCCGGGATAGTGAGAAACTCATACCTTTTCAAGTAGAGACGTAGTAAAAGAGATGGAATTCACTATTGATATTGGAAGGATTATAATTGGTACCTCATCTGTAGTTAAATGCTTGTTATAATTCGGATGTATGTTTTAGAAGGGTGCAAACCTAGTTAGGATTTACCTCTCAATAACTTTGCCGTCGTTATACATAAAACCTTGGAAGTTAATAATGAGCTTTTTTCGAAAAGTTGCTAGCCAACAAACCCCACCATACATAACCTATCATGTAACCTTGGAGTTTTTCGTTTATTTCCACGGCCGGGTAAGTCTTATGGAGTACAATTGAGTACTCGGGGTTTTTACCCATCGTTGCAGGTGTTATACTTTATGAAGGCTTTGGCATTGCTTGCTTTAATCCCGTGGATGATTTGGATTAGTAAGACCAACGGGCATGGTCACATCGTATAATTCTCTCATCATCTTTGGTAAGGAGGTTTGATGGAAACTAGTGATATACTACAACCTAAGTTATTGTATTTTTAGAAACAATGCTATTTTCTTGTAATATATTTGGAACCGTGTGTAATTATTTTTATTTGTAAACTCGTATCTCGATGTATGATATTTCCTTAATCATGTGATCCCGGATGTAAGTTGATTTACCGAGGTCCTCCGTGATAATCGGCGGACTACGGGGTTCATTCGAAGCGGTGTATGCGTGTCAACGTTTTAGCGGTGACAATTACACTTAATCTCGGATGGATTGGTGGGTTCTGTCACACCCGGGTAACTCAGGCCTCCACCTCTCTCCGGCAGCCTCCCCTACTCTCCCGGCCGACCTCCAACTCCGGCGAGGCTTCCCGGGTTCTCCTCCCCTCCTCCTCTCCAACCACGGCGGTAGTGGCTTCCGGTGGTTCAGCGGCGGCCGGCGCTCAGGCTCCCTCATGGGTGAAAGGAAAAGCGGCTGGCCCCGGCGCAAAGGTGCCGAGAACTCGGCGGCTTCAATTTTCCAGCGAACACGCACCTAACAGCAGCGGCCTCAGCAGCCCGAAGCGGCGCGGGGAAGAGGCCTTCGCCCGGGCGGGCAGCGTGTCGTCCGGACGTCCCGGCGTGACCCCTACTCATAGAGATAGGCATTGACCTATTATTTCACACTTCTCTATGAATTTTAAGATAATTTCAAGCACAATTCAAAAAACAAAAGATGATTTCAAGCAACATTTTTATAACCCCCCAACTAGTAAAGTAAATTTTTATTTTTTATGTTTGTTTTTTTTTCTTTCTATCATGACATATCAATTTTTCGACCTTGTCTAATAACTATAGAAAATAACTGTAAGCTGTCAATTATCTTTATTTTTAGAATTATATAATACAGCATAGACGTCCGTTCATAAAGCGCACACACTCATCTGCCATATAAGTCAATCTTTTGTTGAATTTGAGGTTTTCTTTAATGGGTTTTTTATATTCTTATTAGAACTAAAAATTACACGCTGTGCTTAGAAAAAAATTACAATAAACCAAAACTGCAATTTTATTATAATTGTCGCCATCATCTAAAAGAAAACTAAAATTCAAAGCCCTGTTATCACATTGATCCACGCATTTACTCGAAGCAAGCAAACACGTACGCAACTCAAAATTCAGAGGGCTCTGTGTGGGAAGGAAAACCACCGAATCCTGACGAAGACGAGACGTACTGCGCGTATCAGCAATGGATTCAGATTTCA
This sequence comes from Chrysopogon serrulatus, assembly GCA_015844335.1. NCBI lineage: Eukaryota > Viridiplantae > Streptophyta > Magnoliopsida > Poales > Poaceae > Chrysopogon > Chrysopogon serrulatus. Next base: position 5,546 of record JADLZL010006458.1, read on the forward strand.
GAGGCTCCTGGCGATCATCTCCTGACACCGGTCGTACGACTCCTGCTTCTCCAGCAAGAAGTTGGCACGGCACCTCGCTATGAACTGCTCCGCTAGCGGGTCGATCTCGTTCCCACCGCCGGCATCGGCGTCTTCCTCCACGGCGACCACCACCTCGTCCGGCATCTCCTCCTCGAGCCAGCGCAGGTATCCACAGTACTCGCCCGCCGCTGCCGTCGGGACGACAACCGCGCTCCACGCCGACTCGTAGCACGGGTACACGTGGTAGTTCACGTCCAGCGCCTCCTCCGCCGCGGCCCGAGCCGGCGACATGCCGCCGGACCAGGTGAGATGCGGCGGCCTCTTCGCGAAACTGTTCCAGTACTTCGTCTTCGAGCGGCCGCAGCCGATGGCGGTGTGCTGCTTCCTCCGCCGCCGCACGCCCCACTTGATCCTGCCGAAGGCGTCGAGGACGAGGAGCACGGACTTGACCCTGGCGAGGGCGCGCAGCACGCGGCCGAACCGCGGGTACACGTGGGACTGCAGGATCGTGCTGATCTTTGGCGAGATGGAGCTCGGGAGCAGCGTCTCCATGTGGAGCAGGCCGGCCGGTCGGATCAATGCTCAATGGTGACACACTGGCACAGCGGTAGAGAGATGGAGACGGGGTGTGCAGATCGACGGCGGCACGGCGGCCGCCGGTGCTAGTACATGCCCTTTACTTATAGGGACTGGCCACCTCGCCACCTCGACCCCTGGCGTACGGAAATGTATCAGCGACTCACACCGTGGCCCCAGGCGTGAGTTTATGACGTTTCACTTGCAAGATTGGTAAGTACTGTATTCTCTACTTGGAAAAGTGGAATGCAGCGGGTTTGATCGCTCAATCAGGATATCAAGATCGCAGGCGTCCGGCGTCCTAATGGAATTTAGAGATCTTGTTCGCAGTTTATGCATGCATTTCAATCTGCTCTGAAACTGAAAAAATGGGTTTAGTGGGGAAGCTTTTTTGGAAATTGTTTTTTTAATAAATCACCAAAAACTTGATATTAATCCGTAAATTGTTTTCTAACAAATCATCAAAAACACACACATGTCTTACCTGTAAACCGTAGCTTTTACAACCTCTCGTTGTTCAACACTTTTCTCAATAAAATTTGCCAGTGTTTTAGATAGTCTTATCGATCCTAAAACATATATATATATATATATATGGTAACTGTATACGTTAACATTATACGCGGTGTTACTATCTGCAACATGGATAAGCAGGGCTCAGCTGCATGTATAGCTCGAATGCTTGATAGCATGGTGCGCAGAACAGCTGGACCCTATGGCCAGATTAAGCAAAGCAGCAGCATCAAACGGCCATCCTAGCTGTGATTTAAGGACGAAGAGTTTCTCCTCCACGGAATGTTACGTGGCCTCTCAAAACTGTCTGTTATGAACACTTCTGGTCTGTATTACTCCAATAAGCTCTGGTCTGTTCACTCTTAATTTAGCGGACACCGAGGATCCAGCCTGGCTAGCCAGCTCATGTCTTCTTCTGCTCGTTGCGGCCAGTCGTCGAGGCCATCATGCACTTGGGCGCTCGTGCGTCTTGCGTGGCTTGGCTGCGAGAGGACGTGCGAACCCAGTTTTGTTGGGATACTCTCTCGCGCATGCGCATGCGCATGCGGTGGCTCTCGCTCGCCATGCGTGCGTGGTGCATGGAAGCGAATGCGAAGCGGCCGTCACGGAATCCTCCTTCCCTGGAGCTTATCCGCCGTTACAATAGTACTTTCTTCTCATAAAAAATCAACTGTTTTAATGTATAAATCAATTTATATGTCTTGCCAAATAAGAAGTATAGGTCTTAAGTAGCACACGTTTATTTTAGAGATTTTCTTTTCAAAAAAATTATCTAAATAAAAAGAAGTTTTACCGAAATATACTGCTCTCTCGCCAATTGAAGCTATGGGGTTTTAAAACCAAAAAAGTATCAATCGACGACCTTTTCTTTTACGGCTCGAGTCTTTATTTGAGTTATATAAAAATGTTATAAATTATTTTTTTAATATAACTATTTATATGGAGACATCTTAAGATGTCCACCTCTAAAAATTAATTTATCGAGATGGACGTCTTAAAGGCGTCTTTATTAATCAATGATTTTCAATCGATTTATGGTGATGGACATCCTAAGACACCCGCTCCAAACCATGATTTTTTAAGGCGGGCATTTTTCTAGAGCCCACCTAAGCATTTAGATATGGAGCGGTCGGTCAATCTGTCTCGAAAATGATTTGGTAGTGTCTCCTAAAATCCTTTTACTAGTAGCGTATTAGTGGAAGGTGATGTGGATAGTTAGTATAGAGGCACCAGTGTAGCTTGCCTGCCCCCGCGTCGCCCCCCACGCGAGGCGACCCAGGCGGCCTCCGCACCAGCGCCGCCCCCCACCCTCTTCCTCCTCCCTTGCCGCGCCGCCGTCGGAGCGAGCCACCGGCGAGGCAGCAGCGGCTTCGCCCGGGATGGCGGCGGCGGGGCCCTTCTCTCTTCTCGGCGGCGTGGTGGCGCTAGCTGTGGTGGCCGGGCGGGGCGTGGGGGGGGTATAACCCCCCGGTACCCTCATCGTGTTATATGGGCCACATCATCAGCGGTCCGGCCCATGGGATATGACAGATATTGTAATCTAGAGTAGTACCAACTCGGGTACTTTACTTGTAACCTTGCCCCTCCAGACTATATAAGGAAGGACATGGGTGCCCCCATAATAAACGCGAATACATCATAGAACACAGGATGTACGGTATTACGTCACACTGACGGCCGGAACCTGTATAAATCTTGTGTCTCTGTTCTTGTGTTTGGGTTACCATCTCGTTCTTGATCTCGCGCACCTCACCACCCTCGATCTCATCTACTACCTCGGGTACCCTCCTTGGTAGGCTGCCGACCAGATATCGTCGACAGCGGCGCGCCAGGTAGGGGTGTGCTCCTGATCCGTCGCTGAACTAGATGGCAGTTTTATCAATATCTATATTCACCGGGAGTGCACCTCTGTGGCGAATCCGCCTGGCCACGCGCGTGGAGCAGGCTGCTATCTCTCCGATCACCATTGGCGGCACCACGGACGATCGCCTCGTCTAAGCCGCCGCCACCGGACTCCGCTCACCGTCTTCATGCCACCGGGCTACGAGCGATCTATTACTGCAGAATCGTTCCCGGGGACTATGTGCCGATCGGGCTAAAAACAAGACCATGCAAGCTATTCGACGCCCGATCCGATCTACAAAAGCGGCATCGCGCCCGGCCTTTCCCGCCGCGGTACTTGCTGCCCTTCGTTGCCCTCGCCTAAGGCATGGATCACCTCATCGAACATCGACCCGCCCGGCACAAGCCCCGTCCCGGCACAAGCCAGAGCTCCGATTGTATTGAACCATCTCTCCGCAACGACAAACGAGCAAGGCAAGATCCAATCTACAAAGCCATAGATATGGAAGTTTTTCTAGTACATATGCATGTACAGATCGGCATGCACTCAGCATGTACACACGCCCGATTTGCTACGCAAGCAAGCAAACAAGATCAGGCAAGCAACCGAGATTTGAACGTGTGTTCATGCATGTGTGAGCCACACATACGTGCAGATCTGCTGCTGCTCATCTAAGTTTTCAACTCGAGATTAATCTCAACCCCTCCGACTGTGTTGATCCATCTCCGAGCCGTGTCCGGCCACTCCGATTGATCCGCCGATTCCTTTGCTCGGATGCCAATCTCTCCATACAGCACGCCAAGTTCCTTCCTTTCGGTCGCCGATTTCTCCATGAAGCGCGTCGATTTCTCCGTTCGGTCGTTGATCGACTGCTCCCATAACACAGTGGTCCTTCGGTCGACGTACTGACTTCTCCGCTCGACGCCGACTACTCCGTCGATCGCCAATTACTCGCTTAGGCGTCGGCTTCTGCGCTTGACACACCGACTTCTTTCGCTTGGCGCACCAAGCTGCTCCGCTCGGCGTGTCGACTACTCTACTCGGCCACAACGGCGACCCGTCTCCAGCGGCAAGCTAAGTCATAATTTTAATATATTTCTGAATATTCTCCAATCTTTATATATCTCCACATATTTCTCCAAGCTGTTTTTATCGCCATATCAATTAACTTTTACAATGATTTTTATCCGCCCGACCGGCCGCCCGCCTACGCTTTTATTCGAGTCATCTAGAAAGCGACCACGTCCTCGATCTCGACCTACACGTGCATGCAGCTCCGCGCTCACGTTACGGTCGGTCGGCGGCGGTTCCTCGGCTACTCTTGTGCTCCCTACGTGTACACGAGGCATGAGCTCCCTCCGCTATGGGGTATGAGATAGTTGGGGCTGGGTAACAAGATACAAAGCTTCGCTGCGGGGCACCACCTATATTTTCACCATTCGGATTGCCGCCGGCCATGTTCGATTTGCGTTGTCGAAACGGCCCCTGTTCTGACTTAATCCTAGAGGCGTGCATGCAGCTCCGCTCTGCGTTGAGGGTCGATCGGACAACGGCTCTTCGGCGACTTTGTATCCCCTGGCGTGCATACGGCTTCCACGCTAAGCACTATGGGCTACGCGCTAGTTGGAGCTGGTAATAATGCAATAAAGAACCAACTGGTCGTACTCCACTCATATCAATATTTTTTCACCGAAAATGAATATAATATCACCGATATTATCAATTCTGTTTTACACCATATTTTATATTTATTTTTACATCATTGTCGGTGCTAGAACTGGTGGCCCTAGCACCAACGAGTGAATTTGTGGTGCGTGCTCCCAACTCCGGATGGTGTGCAAGATGAACACAAGGATTTATACTGGTTCGGGCAAGAGAAGGCCCTACGTCTAGTGGGGGAGGAGTTCTTGTATTATCCTGCACCGAAGTGCTCGTAGATAGGGTGTACAAGCAGTGAGAGAGGGACGGGGTCCCAAGTCTCGTGGTGATTGAGCGAGGTGCCAATATCGGGCTTTTGTGTGTGCCTGCTGTCTACGGGCCTCTGCCTTCCCCTTTTATAGCCACAAGGGGAAGGCAGGGCCTTACAAGAGGTGATCGTGCTCGTGGCTGGGTCATGGGCTTCCGTCCTCCCTCGTCCGAGGCTCCGGCGTGGGCGGTATCGTTGGGACCGTGGACGGGGACGGTCTTGCGACGTCGCCTCCTACCCCTGTTGCCCGGAATGACCGGACGTCCCCGTTGGAGTTGGCGGTGCGTCGGAGGGGGTGCCCGAGCCCCAGCAGCTTTGACCCGCTCGAGTCCGAGGCTCGGGGGGGCCTCGGAGCTTGTCGCCGCATCGAGGAGTGGGTGGAGCGACCCGAGGACGATCGCCCGGCGGTGGTTGCCCATCCGTGCTCGGGGCTCGCGGGGTGGGCTGTTGGTTGCCCCGGAATGGGCGTCCAGTCCACTCTCGCACGAGGGGTGGCGTCGGTGGCGTGGCCTTGGCGTGGTTTGGCGTCCGGAGTTCGGCGATGGGACTGGCGGAGGGGTTAGGCAGCATAGTGCCCCCTTGTGGCGGGCGTGGCCTCCATCGTGGAGGCTGCGTAAGCATGATCGCCGGCGTGGGCCGTGGGGGCTATGCCCATCCCTGTCGAGCATGGAGCACTCGACACGGGCGGTGGTGGATATCGTCAAATCGGTGGTACGGTCTTTGACTACAGGCGGCAGCGTCCCGTCCGAGGCCTGGTTGCTGAGGGGCTCGGGCGGGGACGGAAGGGAGGCTCGTCCGAGGCCCCCGTTGGGGGGGCCGGGCGGGCGGAGAATGGGCTTCGTCCGGAGGCCCCTGGGGCTCTCGAGGCGGAGAATTGGCTCTCCCGTCCAGGAGCCCTTAGGGGGGGTGAGCTCGAATGGGCTAGAGGAGGTACATTTGCTTTGGGTGTCTTTGGAGCCGCGGCCTAGGTAGAGCAGTGGTAGGCCTATTGGGCCAAAGTTTGCGTTTGTTGGGCTTTCCTTAGGGGGCCCTTATTTTGGTCCCCGACAATCATGTACTACCGATTCTCCATATTTGTATTGCGAGGGGGCCTAGTTGGTCCACCGAGCTTATTCTCTACGCTCGGAGGCGGATCACGAGGGTTATCACCAACCGGATGGTTGCACCACCTAGCGCTTTCGGATTTCATCGCCGACCAATTGATTGGGATTTTCGCCGCACGGATTTTATCACCGACCGGTTGCTCGACCACTTGGCACTCATCGCCAATCGCCGCTCGCCGTTCGTCTCGCTTCGGCGCTCATCGCCGATTGTCGCTCGCCCGTTCGTCTACGCTTTCGGCGCTCGCGCCACTCGCAACTTCGTCGTTCATCACCACTTGGCGCTCATCGCCAATCGCCGCTCGCCGTTTGTCTCCGCTCAGCGCTCATCGCCGATCGTCGCTCGCTGTTCGTCTCCGCTCGGCGCTCATCGCCACTCGCCACTCGCCGTTCATCTCCGCTCGGCGCTCATCGCCGATCACCGCTCGCCATTCGCTGCCGCCGCTACTCGTCGCTTCGTCATTTGTTCGGCCTTCGAGATTCTTCATGCAAGTGTCACTAGCTACGCTAGTGTGCTATCGAGTTACTCAATCTTTGTTCGGTTCGTGGTGCCGATCCTGGCAAAGACATCGAGGGCCTTGATACACACATGACGACTAAATTTGGGGCCCGATTATTTATTCGCATGGATATTAGAATCTTCTATCCTTTGACCCTGCTACAAGATGCTTCGCTATCTTCTAGCAGGCTCGAGGACTATGGGTGTACACGTCACCTCACGGTGACTTGTCGGGTGTACATGTACGTAGGCGTGAAGAAATTTTAAATTCAATTTTTAAGCCTCTTTCATCCTCTGAGCAAGTCTTACCTAAATAAGCTCGAGCTCCATCGCGACCCGACTTGCTCGACTCCATCAGCGACCCGGTCGCTTGACTCCATCGCCGACCAGTAGCGCTCGACTCCATCGCCCGATCGGTTCAAGCGGTTGGACTCTTCGCTCCGACCAAGCAACCCCGGGTTCGGCGACATTGCTCAAAGGATACAAGGCGCTCGAGGACTAGGCGTGGGGTATAACCCCGGTACCCTCATCGTGTTATATGGGCGCATCATCGGCCCGGTCCGGCCAATGAATATGCCGGATATTGTAATCTAGAGTAGTACCAACTCGGGTACTTTACTTGTAACCTTGCTCCTCCAGACTATATAAGGAGGGACAGGGGTGCCCCCATAATAAACGCGAATACATCATAGAACACAGGATGTACGGTATTACGTCACACTGATGGCGGAACTTTGTATAAATCTTGTGTCTCTGTTCTTATATTTGGATTACCATCTCGTTCTCGATCTCGCGTACCTCACCACCCTCGATCTCATCTACTACCTCGGGTACCCCCTTGGTAGGCTGCCGGCCGGATATCATCGACACGCGCCTAGGCTCGAGCGCATGGGGCTCGACAAGGCCACCCTCACAGGCTGCTTGGCGGCGGCCCGGTGCTGGCGGGCGTCGCGGTGGGCCTTCTCTTCCCTTCTCCGGCCTCCCTCCTCCTTCCTCGGCGTGGTGCGGCCTAGGGTGCCCAGTGGTTTGATCCGGTGCCTGGCCCAATCCGGCCCCGGATCCAGCTCGCCAGTCGGGCGGCTCTTGGGCGGCTCTTGGAGCTCGTGCGAGGCGGGTGGCGGTGACAGGACCTTCTTACTTCGTCCGCTCCCTTCCCCTCATAGCGGTTGCGTTGGTGGCTGCTCGCCAACCAGCGGCCGTGGATGGCGGGCCGGTGAAAAGGTCCCTAAATGGCTAGAGGGGGGTGAATAGCCTATAAAAAACTTGCAAAGCACTTGAACAAACCGGTTAGTACACTAAATGGCGAAGCAAGTGTTGCGCTAGCCTAGTGAGGGGTTGCAAGCCAACCTATCCAATTCTAACAATCCTAATACACTAGGCACACTAAGATTAATGTTCTTAGCAAGCAAACTATACTACATAACCTAGTATGCTACTTTGCATAAAGGTAATCTCAAGGAAGAGAACTGAGAAATGCAAACCGTGCCTTCGGGATAATGACCAATCACCGTCTTATCAATACAATGAAACCCGAAGAGATGATCCAATAGAGAAATCTAAGTTGATCTCGAAGGATCAAACCACACAAGAACACCGAGGGACACAAGATTTTTATCCCGAAGTTCACGTGCTTGTCGGCACGCTACTCCCCGTTGTGTCGACCACACACTCGGTAGTTCGGTGGCTAATCGGCGTCACAAGCCAAGCCCCCTCAGAGGCGCCACAAGAACTCACACAAAGTGGGGGTAACTCAATGACACGAGATTCCACTAAGGATTCCTTTTCGCGATCTCCCCGGTGGGATCAACACCCCTCACAATCACCTCCGGAGTGGCCAAGAACAATCTTCGACCTTGCTCAACTCCGGCTCATTTGCTCCAACCGTCTAGGTATTTGCAATCACCAAGAGTAATAAGCTCAATCGCGGCAAGAACACTCACTAGTGCCACTAGATGCTCAATCACAAAGCAAATGCAATAGAAGCTCTCACAATCACTCTCTAGATCAATCAAGAGGCATGCAAAGTGAGGGAGTTGGTTTGCTTAGCTCTAGGGGATGTCAAGTATGTCAATGTGCCAAGAGAGAGTCCCTAAAGCCAGCCAATTCATTTATATAGACGCCACACAAAGCACCCAACCGTTACTTACAAACATCCCCTCGTCCGCGAGTTGGCCGGGACCTGGTTAAGGGACGACGGACGGGGCAGCGTCGGTCCCGGCGTCGGTCCCCTACCACGGCCACGTGTCTAGTTCGTTTGAATATAGCCGTTGGCCAACGGCTCGATCGATCCAGTATTTTGTCGGACATTGACCGGGCGTCGGCTGCTACCGGGCCTTCGCCGAGTCTGCGAGTCCGGTCGCCCACCGAAGCTACCCGAGAGGTCATTTCTTGCCGGGCCGCGTCATTGCCCCACTACTTAGGATCGCCCGGCGTCCGGCCCACACTCATTTCCATTTCGGCGCAACCAGAACTTGGCACCGGGACGGTCCGGTCACCGCCGTCGGTCACCCTGGAAAACGCGGGGACGGGACGCGTCCGGTCCCCTCAGGACAGCGTCCGGTCACCTCAGTGACTACTCATCGTCCGAAAACCTCCGAGTCCCGCCTCGCAAGCTCGGCGAGAGGGTTTTATACCCAAACACCATCACCCCTTGCTCCCATATGCCAACACAAAAGTGTCTCTCCACTTGTGCACACGTGTTAGCATTTTTAAATGAATTTTACAAGAGATTGTTAGCTCACTAGGTTCCTAATGCATATGCAAAGTCATTACTCACCTAGTGGCACCTAGATAACCGATATTGCGCGACATCGCCCCTCTTAATAGTACGGTTATCAATCCTAAATCCGGCCATCAACTTCTCTACTCACCTATGGCCGGCAAAATAGAAATGCCCTAGCATATACCTTTGCCTCTAGCATTCCATCTTGCTCCTCGTCTTCCTTCATCTCCAAAGGTGGCACTTGATCATCTTTGATCACTTCCATCAACTTGATCACCATTCCACCATTTGGCTTGGACCTCCCATTTCTCCAATGCTATACACTTAGCAATAGAGTTAGTCCTAGGTTTCATCAATTAGCCAAAACCAAACTAGGGCTTTCACCGGCAGCAGCCGACCAGGTTTGGCAGCCCAGGCAGCGAGGACGGAGGCGGGCATGGGGCGGCGCCCATGTTGGTGGGGCATGCGTCCCATGGCTGTTGGTGGCGTACATCGGCAGCAACGGTGGCGAGTGCTAGTGCCGGCGGCGGTGGTTGGCGACAACCTCGACGAGCGGCTATGTGACGCGAGCGGTGGTGGAGTCAGGTCCTACTCTTCGGGCGCCCAGATGGAGAGGGTGGCGGTCGACGCAGCTGTGCGGCTGCTGCGTGCAGCCGGCGCGTCGATGCCGCTCTGAAGGGGCTTCTGTGGGGTGTTGGGATAGCGACAAGGATGGTGCTGACGGGATTGAGGTCTAGCTTCTTGGCCCGATGTTCGTGCTAGAGGATTCTCGGGCGAAAGCCTTAGCGACGGCGACGCTGGCAGGCACCGCTTTCCCTGTTGGGGGCGTCATGTTCCCTCTAGCACTTTGATCCAAGGGTGAAAACCTAGTCCTCCGTGGACGTGCGACGATAGCACTATCGGCGCCACTCCCTTCCTGATGGCGTTGCATATGGATCGTCGTCGCGGCTTCGATGTCTCCTTCGGCGACTGTGCTCCCTAGTGCCCATTGGACGCATGGAGGCGATTCTTGCAACGTGAAGTCGGAGCTGCTGCATCGGGGTTGCGGCTTGGCAACGATGACGCGCGACAAGCCCCCTTCCTCGTGTCTGGGGCGCTAGGGAGGATCTACACTACATCTGTTGGGGGCGAGGTGTGGGATTGTGACTGGAAGTCGAAGCTGCTCTAGATTGAGTTTGGCAACGATGACCGGTTGCGGCCTCATGGCTTGGACTTGGTTTGTGGCTTGTGGGTGGCCTGCCCTTTGGTAATCAGAGCTGCTGGTTCTTCCATGCTCGACAACGATGACATTCGGCAGTGTGTCGTGTTTGGGCTCAGCTGCATCATGTGGGGTGGTTAGACACTCGGGTGCTCAGTGGGCATCTCGTTTGGCTAACCTTATTGTACATAATTTCTTTCGTCTTAATTGAGCGGCAGACATTACCGGATTTCCTTTCTTTGCCGAGTACCCATGCACTCGGCAAAGCCCATATTACACTTTCGGCAAAGGCTTTGCCGAAAGTGTTGCACTCCGGTAAAGAATCCGTCGGCAAAGACCTCTTTGCCGAGTGTTTTTTGGGCACTGCAAAGCCTTTGCCGAGTGCCCGACACTTGGCAAAGATCAAAATGAAAAAAAAACCCGAAAATAATAGCAAAAAATTTTTTTTAATGGGGGGGGGCCCCCACCGACCAACGCCCATTTTCTCTATCTAGCAGGATTTTTTGTGGTATTTTTTGAGACTTCGTGTCAAGCGGGATTCAAACTCATGAACCTCTCCCTCGCACGGAACCTCCCCTACCACTACACTACATAGTCACTTGTGTCTACACTTCATTTGGGTTCCCTAAATATTATGCAAAATCGAGTAAAAATTGCTTATTTGAGACTCTAAACGAATTCAAATAAAAAACTTATCAGCTACAAAGTTTTATAACTTTTCGAGATCTACAATTTTTATTTAAGGAGTTTCTCCATCCGAGGTCGTTTATAAAATTTGAATTTTAAATTTCAACGGATTCAGATGCGATTTAAGCATGATAAGATAAATTCAAATGAAAAAAGTTGTCAACTACAAAGTTTCATAACTTTTTGAGATCTATAACTTTCATTTTGGGTGTTTCTCCATCCGAGATACTTTCAAAAATTTAAATTTCAAATTTGAGAAATGCGATTTGTACTTTTCGTTAGCAAAATTAATTCAAATTTGAATGTATTCAACTATAAAGTTGTATAATTTCACAACACCTACATCTTTCATTTTGGTCATTCGATCATCCGACATAGTGGTAGAAACATTGTTCATAAATGTTATGTATCTCTCTTGTAGTTTCGTAAACTACGAGAGAGATATGTGAGATTTGTAAATAGATTTAATTTTACTTTATCAAATTAAGAAATAGCCAAAATAAAAGTTTTAGATCTTAAAAAGTTATACAACTTTGTAGTTGAAATTTTTTTCATTTAAATTAATTTATTGCTCCAAAATATACTCTAAAATCTGTCTTTCTTTGAGTGAAAATAAAACACTTTCGGCAATGATCTTCTTTGCCGAGTGCTAAAAAAATAACACTTTCGGCAAAGAGGCCTCTTTGCAGAGTGCCGAAAAAAGCACTCGGCAAAAAACTCTTTGCCGAGTGCTTTTTTCTCGGCACTTCGGCATGGCAAAGAAGGCTCTTTGCCGAGTGTTTTTTTTTTTGCCGAGTTTTTTTTTTTCTTTGGCACTTGGCAAAGAGCTCTTTGCCGAGTGCCCGAAAAACACTCGGCAAAGCAATTGACACTCGGCAAAGAGCCGATTCCCGTAGTGAGAGCTCCTATCTTTGTTTCAAAAAAAAAAATAGTTAGTATAAAGGATGATGTGAATGGTTTGCATATTGAAATAAGCTTGAGTAGGATACATATTAGTGGATGATGCAATATTCTAATGAAGACAACTAATAGGGTTTGCTGATATAAACAGCTTGAATGAAGGCATAATTGCACAGCAAACGTTGATGTAGAAAACTTCCATAGCAAAATAGAATGTTAATGGAAATTGAATATAAGGTGTACATATATATATAAATAGATTATTTGACTGTCTAAACGCATGCTTCCTTTTTGTTAGCGACGGTGAGAAACTGCATAGTAATCAGCTGACTGTCTGTTTCCTAGTGACCCCTCAAGAAAATGGTATGGTGACTCCTTCGGAGATCGAAAAGGCCTCACTTGCCAAATCAAAACGAGCGAAACGGTAGTTTAGACGCCCGGTCCGAATCCTGACTCAAATCCTAACCAGATTAAAAATAAGCCAGAAGGCAGGCTCGTAGGTACACTGGATTTGGCCTAACCCAAAGTCGGATACTGGCCTCAGGTGGATGTAATTTTCGTTTTATTCAGAGACATCCTTGTAATGGATATCAGCACTGTTTATATATAGGTAATGACTTTATTCAGGCCGGCCGTAATCTTATCACTTGGCACGGCCTGCTACCACCGCTCCGTCTACAACGCGTCCAGTAGATAGAGGAGGCTTTTACCTAAATGCCATTAAAAAAGATGGCACTTTCCTACGTGCCACCAAAATGTTCGAGCGCACCTCTATGCCATGACGTCAAACTTTTTTTTATCTTCCAAGCCATTCCGTCCACCTTCCGTCTGGTCTTCACCGTTTGCCAGAACTGACATGTGGACCTGGTTAGAGAAAATGTCTAAAATGCCCCTCTCTCTTAGTAAGCTAGCACGCATCCAGTCGATCTCTTGAAGCTAGCAGCAGCAGCCAGCAGCCATGGCGAAGCCTTCGCAGGTGTTGGTGGCGGGCCTCGCCGCTTATGTGGTGGTCGTCCTGCTGCTTTGCGCCGCCGCGCCATAGGGTGCCGACGCGGCGACGACGAGCAGCGATGAAGTGCGACGCCGCGCAGCTGACCCCGTGTGCGGGCGCCAACTGCTGCAGCAGACTGAAGGAGCAGCAGCCATGCCTGTGCACATACGCGCGCAACACCAACATCCAAGACGACTGGTTGACGACAACGCGCGCGTCCTCGCCACCATGGATGCGGTCTCCTCGCAGGACGGCCCGTGCAGCTGCGGGAGTGGGGCTGGGCGCTCGTGGCGGCACCCGCGCGGCCATGGGGGCGGGCGGGGCGCTCGAGGCAGCGCCCGCGCTGCCGGCGTCGGGTACGGTCCGCGTGGCTGTGGGGCAGGACACGGCGCTCGCCAAGGAACTCCCACTCCGCCGAGGTCCGAGCCCGCGCAGGGCGCAGGCAGCCGCGGCAGGCGGCAGCGCAGGACAAACGGCGCGGCGGCGGCCGACTGCTTAACGGCAGGTCAAAGCCTCGCGCCCACGTCAGTACGTCACCGTAGGGGTATCACACCACGTGAGGGGAGCAAAACACCACCATTCCACCAGCACAGGTGCCGCGCCGAGTCGGCCAGGCCAAGCGGCGAGGGGACGGACGCCCTGCCTTGCCCGCGCGGCCTGGGCACGTGGACGTGCCCGCAGCCGCGCCGCGCGAGCGACAGCGTAACGGCAGCCGAGGCCGCTTGCTCTGCTCCGGAACCGGACGCGGGACTCGTCGGCCGCGGCCCCTCGGCACGTGGTCGCAGTCGCGTGAGCGGCAGCAGCGCTATGGGACAGGGCACACGCTAGGCAGCTACGGCTTGCTGCTTAGGTGGCTCACGCAGCGTGGTGGAGCTCGTCTGCCCGGCATGCCCGCAGCAATGGCCAGTGCAGCAGCCAGGCGATGCGCAGCGCAGCGAGGCAAAAGCATGGCGCGGCGCACGAGCCGAGGTGGCTCACGCAGGCAAGGCAAACGGTGCAAAGCTCGAGAGAGCGTGCGTTGCTGATCGTGCGACTGTGCAGGTGAACGCCGGCGTGAGCTTTACGGCGTCGCGGCGCGTACACAGACAAGGTCCAGACCACGTGAACGTTCGTCACCAAACCTTGAGGGGTTGTTTTCTTGCAAAAATGCTTAACAACTTGTCTACCGGCCTTAACAAAAGTTCTAGCCAGTCTAACATACTATAATATCATTTTAAGGTTCCGTATGAAAAGATAAGCGGATTGAGAGATTCAGAGCTCCTATATCTGACTGGGAACACGGTTTGTCCAGACTGGCCACTGACGCACTGGGGCAGAGATCAGTGGCACTAGAGGAATGAACCTTTGCATGGCGTGCAGACTTAAGGGCATTTTAGATATTTTCCATCACAGTTTAACACCGTTAGAGGTAAAAGTAGACGGAATGGTCTAGGAGGCAAAAGAGTTTAGCGTCATGGCATAGTGGTGTGCTTAAATTTTTTAGTGGCATGTAGGTAAGTGCTATCTTTTTTAATGGCATACAAGTAAAAGCCTCTAGATAGGGAACGAGCCACCGCGTGCCATTTCCCTTCCCCTTGTCCTCCCTAGGGTTTCTCTTTTCTTCTCCCCTCGCCGATTTCTCTGTAGCCCGCTCAATCCTAGCGATTTTACTCGAAGGGGAGTGCAGATCGTGCTTTTAGAGGATGTTTTGGTAGAGGATTTGCCCATCCAGCCGCCACACCATCCCCATGCCGGCGAACTGAGGCGGCAACTGCAGCGGCGGCTTCCTCACGGTTCTGCCCGGCGTCGACCTCCACACACCAACCCACCGGCGGCGCTGGGCCCTGCACCACCGGCGTCTGGATCTGGTCATGGTGCCCCTTCCCGTCCACGTCTCCACCTGCGGCGGCGCCCCGTCCCATCCTCGACTCCACGCACAGACCGCCATGGCCCGCCACCGGAGCTCGCCGGGGACCTCCGCGTGCGCCCGCCCGGCATGGCCGCGCGCGCCACGCCCACCGCCAGCCGTCCGTGGCTGCATCGCCAGTTGCCGCTCGAGGGAGACCGCGATGCTGAAGAAGATGCGCGTGAACTCCACGCACGCGTGGACCGTCTCCTTCTTCTCCCGCGCCGTCACGAAGTACCACACCTCGAGGGTGAACTCCCACCTACCGGATTCCCCTCTCCTGGTCGGCGCTCGCGGAGGCTCACCTCGTCCGAAGCCACAGCGAGGGCCAATTTGGCTCAGCCCCTGTGCACGGGAGGGCATGTCGGCCTCGCTGAGCCAGCGGACAGTGATGGTGTTCTTGTCCTCCAGGTACGTGAAGCCTTGTCTCACATCAGCCCTGTCCTTCTGTCCCTGTGTCTTCCCCATTCATGATTCATTGCCGCTCATACAGATCCGATCAAGGAGAAGAAGCTCTTTGGGTTGGATAAGGCTCACTCCCACATTGGCGCTTGGCCTCCGATGTCTACAATGCATCTCACAGCAGCGAGAGATTCTACTTTGGTCACATCGAGAGAATTCAGCAATAAAGCTTGCTTTTGCTGCTCAGTGGCGTATGGATGCCTGACTGCATCATGTCACTGAACATTGGTTCATATACATGTATGTTACATGATTGAAATGCAAACACGCTTACGGTATGAACCCCATGACTAGCTGTAAATTAATATTTTTGACGGGACCGGAGATAATTGTTGGTTCTAGGAAAACATCTTTTGGTGCCTTCCAAGATTGGCAAGAAATGATGTGAGCTTTTTGTTTAAGTTGGATGGGGCAATAGCATAATATTCTTTATTAGCAACTAGAAGGGGTCCTGTTTGATTAGTTCACTGCAAGTTTGTGGAGACATTTTAATGTTGGGATGCGTAAAGTTCATTGCAAGTTTTGTTCCTTTATGGCAAATGAAGTACATGGTTTCTTTCTGAAAAGTGATTGATCTTGCTCAAATCTAAGCTCTGATTGACGTCAATACATTGACTGCCTTGAATTTAATTAGGTTTTATTAAATTATTTGTATTTTGTTGTAGCTTCCTTGTCAATGCATGGAGAGATATATGGTGAACGTAGTGCCTAAACCCAGGATGCCCATGTCCCTTCAGTGCGCCCACTCCATGAAAATATAGGAGCTGCCTCTCTGTCTTGCTATATCTAGGTATGCAAATTCAGTGCCTCCACTTGATGAGGCACAGGAGGTGCCTCTTTGTGTTTCTATATATATAGGTATGCAAATCTCAATTTATTTTGCTTTGATTCACATGCTACGTGCTCCAAGATTCAGAGTTAGCGCTGCACTTATACACCTTCTCAGTTTTTGTCTTTTTATGTTTGATTCTCCTAACTACCGTTACTGGAATTGCATCTGTCCAACCCAATATACATGGGTCGTTCTTGTAATTAGGATGACCAACTTTTGCGATACACATCTGAAGCAGTTCTATTCTTTAGAAAACACTGGCCAATGATGGTTCAGTTTGTTGCATTTGCATAACAATATGACTTGTATTATCCCATACTATTGTTCCATATTTACTTATGTATATGTACATGCCAGCTTTCTATGCACAAATATGCTGCTTATAGCATTTCCTTAACATTGCTTGATGCTAAAAATCATTGTATTACTTACATGCCAATGAACATGCTAAACATGTCGTAGTGCCTTTTTTGGCCATTACCTTTCTGATGTATTTGTTTATTGCGGCAATATTTCTTAGCGCATCACATAAGAATTTGCATTTTGAACTCTATAGTGTTGCACAGCTCTTGTCGAACCAAAGTTGTACTATAGGTCATTCTATAACAATGCTAATTCTAATGGTTCATACCGTCATATGTCTGCTTATTTTAAACCAGGGGATGGGGGGGTGGGGCCATGAGTTGCAAATGAATAGGACACTACTTACTTTCTCAGAATATATAAACTGCCTATTTAGAAAGACATTATTGCCTAATGAATGACACTTAAATTGCCTAAAAAAATGCAATCCACTACAACATTATCATATTTGCTTCATGTGGGTTTCTTACTTCTAAGCATACTTACTGGATGTCATACATTATTGAGCTACTTGCCCTTGTTTTATTGTCATATCGTAGGCCTTTAGCTGTAATGTTTTTTTTTGCTTTCTGCTATATGCATTAGGATTTCAAAAATATTGTCATATCATATTTCTTTTCTTTTTTTTTTAATAAAACTTGTGCATATCTCAAATCAGTGTTGGTGATGTTTGTGTCTAGGGGGCTGATTCTGCGTCTAGCCTGCATGTGAACCCAAATTGGGTGGTGGGTGACTGATGCAGGTGAGGCATTAGCACCGCATAGATTTTTAATTCACTTCGTTTTTGTGTTGCGCCCAATGATGAATACACAAACTTGATTGATATTCCGGTTGCTTCAAATTTCACACTAGTTTTTTTGTGGTGGCTTTTTTCTGCTTTTGTTGTGAACATTTTTGGTTCAGTTATTAAGGTAACATGGCTTTATAGAAAATTAGTTATGATTTAATCACCTTGGCTCTTTATTTTACATATAGTTATTTTTTTATTATAGCTACCACATCTTGGCTCTGCTTGAATACATTTTTGGCCGTTACAAATATAGATGTGATGCATAAACAAATGAAAACAAACACTATACTTTTTGCTTTTTTTGAATACATAAATTGCCTATTATGAAGACATTGTTGCCTAGTGGATGACACTTAAATTGCCTAAGAAAATAGAATCCACTACAGCATTGCCAGTAGCAACCTGCTTATATTCAAATGAGGCTCTAGGAACCCCCTTGCACTTTTTAGGTACTTTCAGTTGCTACATCTTGCTATGACACATGTATTTTAAACACTCCTAGGCTTTGTCAAATATTAATTGACCAAGATTATTCCTGTGCGCCTCCTCCTTGCCAGATGTCCTCTAACTGTTAGAAAGGTTAATGAGTGTCCTCTGCGCCTCCTCCTTGCCAGATGTCGGGCAAAGCAACGTTCCGGGTGGAGCTGCGACTGCAAGCGGCAGGGCAATCTTCGCCAGCGAGCATCAGCATCCATGGTCAAGCGAAAAGGCGGATAACAACACGTGAAGGTGAGCAATCCAGTGTCACCTATTTTTTTCCTAGCAGCCCTATGTTAGCTCCAATTGATTGAGTAGATAAATGATGCACAAGATTAATTTTGGTGAGTGTGTCAAGCAATAGTTCTATACCTGTCATAATCTCATAATGATATACATAAAAAATGAAAATAGAGCTATGTATTTTTTTGTGCAAATAAATCCAGGGTTGGAGGGTTGGGGTGGGGTTGTGGGTTGCAAATGAACACAGATAATATACTTGCATTTTTAGAATACATAAATTGCCTATTTAGGAAGACATTGTTGCTTAATGACTGATTCTTAAATTGCCTAAGAAAATACAATCCAATACAGCATTACAGCAACAACTTGCTCATTGTGGAGGCTCCAGGAACATCCTCTATTGTATTCTCAAATAGGCAACATAAGGTCTTTGTTTTAACATATGCATCCTTTTTTTTTATTTTCATCCAGGAACAAATTTATGACACATATTATTTTTTTTTTTTTAACATGCAGGATGCAGGGAGGAGCAAGATGTGCTTTTCCTAAGGGCAGATGTATCATATTGTGCTCTTAGAAAACAATAAAAGCAATTGTGTTATTTTACGATAGGCAATCAGTCTTGTAAGGAGCTTACTGCTTGTGTTCTTGTTTTTCGAACGTGTACATGCAGTATCTAAAAGGAAATGTCTAGACCTGATTTGCCTACGATAACCGTGGGTCTGGGCTGGGCTCCAGTTGCTCAGTTACATATCGTTGGGGGACAAAAAATCTTTGCCTGATTTGTCCATAACAATCATAGTCTGAGCCCCCAAGTTGCTCGGTTACATAACTGTGAGAAAAAAATAATTCTTTCATGTACATGCCAGCGTGATCAGATATCTTTGTAGAAAAAGAATATAATATTTACACTTTTTGCCAAAAACGGCAAGGCCGTGCGGAGAGGCTAAATCACGGCCGGCCGTGCCTTAGCTGCTCCCATAAATAAAACCAACCTGGTTTTTCGGGAGAAAAAAATTACTAGTTCCTAGCGACTACACACGGCCGCCGCCGCCGTCCCACGCACGCGGCAGCCGTGGCACGTTCTACAGGTCGCGCCAACGTCCGAAGAAGAAGAAGGCCCCGGGGGCGCTGGTGAGCATCGCTAATCCCCTCGCCGGCAAGAATCTTTGCAAGCGGACCCTCGAGCTCGTTCGTCTAGGTTCGTCATACTTAGTTTCTTGGCCATGTTCGATTATGTACGTGCCCGGTTTCGGTTCAGGATTTCTTCTTTTCTGGTCTGATGACTGATTGTGGATGAATATGCAGCGTCAGAGGCCAAGGGAATCAAGGACGTCGTCAGGAGCTAGCATCTGCTGCGTGAACAAAGGGTTAGTGTCTTCTTCAGTTCTTTCGTCTGCTTGTTCAGTGCTTGGTCACCTGTAATTGGTAATGTGCAAGTCCTGATGACCTATAGGGCAGTTCGTGGCAATAAGCAGATGCGGTATATGTTTTTAGGTATCATTCTCTTTTAGGAAACAAATCATGTCCAATAATTCAGCAAATCATCCTAGAACTACTGGTATTTATATTGTAATTCACGACCAATGGGTATATGTTTGTATACCGAATTTCTTGGCAAATGTCCTAGCTTCTTCTTGTGGGGTTGGACAGGGCTGTCTTGTCATTGATCTGCTTGTCCATTGCCTCAGTGGGGTGGTTTCTAGAGTGTGGTGGAGAGGACAGGAGGTGATGTCGGTGTGACTGCTTCTATCATCGTCCATCCACAAACTTGCTGTGACGGGTAGTCTAGTTCATTGATTTCATTGCAGATCCCTTGGCTGTATGTATGTCTGTTCATTCATGTTTAGAGGAAATGTTTATTTCTATATGTTTCATCCGGCTCATTGCAAATCTCTTGCCATGTGGATGAATATTAACTGAATAGCCAAACAAATCTCATGTTATACCTGTAGCTGTTTCCTTTCTTGTGTGTCTGGGGAGGGGGCGGTGTTCTGATATTATACTTTGTTCAGAAGTAAATATATATTCCTGTTTTTCTCATGTGTTTGTTAGCTTGTCCATTTTTTACACTTCAGATATCAGTTCAGTTCATTTGCATTAAACTTGGATGCTTTACTTCTTTCAAAAATAAATGCTTGTATCTGTATGTTTCATACATCTGTTAGTTCTTCTCTTCTTGACACTTTTGATATGGATTCAGTTGAGCTAAATCAAATCGTGATGGTCTACCTTGTTAGGAACAAATGTTTGTTTCCGTATGTTTGATCTTCTGTTAGCACTCCCCTTTTTATGTTACAGATGTGAATTCAGTTGAGTTAACATCAAATTGTGATTTTGTCTTCCATGCAAAATAGATGCTGAGTATGTTTCATGCATCTGTGGGCTCTCTTATTCTTTTACACTTCAGATATGAACTCAGTCATGTTAACATGAGATTGTGATGCTATACTTCGTCAAAAAATAAATGTTTCTGTATGTTTCATGCTTTTGTTAGCTCTTCTCTCTTTTACGCTTCAGATATGAATTTAGCTGGGTTAAACGAATCAATTTGAGACACTGACTTGTGACATTCTTTTTTTTATTGACCTTCCAGGAAAATGGCCTCGAATCCTGATGAACCTAAGAGTCGTGCCCGGACAGATTTTTTGCTCAACAATGAAGCAGAGGTTCAAAAGTTTTGGGATGAGAACAAGGTTTTTGAGGCTGATCCTGACAATGAATCTCCAAGCCCCGGGGAAAAATTCTTTGGGAACTTTCCATACCCTTACATGAATGGCTTGCTGCATTTGGGCCATGCCTTCTCGTTGTCCAAGCTTGAGTTCGGTGCTGCATACCACAGGCTTCGTGGCTCCAATGTCCTTTTGCCCTTTGCTTTCCACTGCACTGGAATGCCCATCAAAGCCTCAGCTGATAAACTTGCTAGGGAAATCCAACAATATGGATATCCTCCAGTGTTCCCCCCAGCAGAGGGTTCTAGTGCTGCAGTGGCAGATGCTATCCAGGCTGACCAGGCTGATGTGGTCGCCCCAGATAAATTTAAGGGAAAAAAGTCCAAGGCTACTGCAAAGGCTGGCGCACACAAGTACTAGTGGGAGATCATGAAGAGCTTTGGTCTAGATGATGAAGAAATTGCCAGGTTTCAAGATCCTTATCATTGGTTAACTCACTTCCCTCCATTGGCAAAGGAGGTTCTCCAGAAATTTGGCTTGGGTTGCGACTGGAGGAGGTCATTCATAACTACTGACATGAATCCATATTATGATGCTTTTGTCAAGTGGCAGATGAGGAAGCTGAAGAAATTGGGCAACGTTGTTAAAGACATGTGGTACATGATCTACTCTCCATTGGATGGCCAACCTTGTGCTGATCATGATAGGGCAACAGGTGAAGGTGTGCAACCACAAGAATACATCTTGATTAAAATGGAGGTGACATCACCTTTTCCTCCCAAGCTGAAGGCATTGGAAGGAAGGAAGGTATATTTGGCAGCTGCTACACTAAGACCTGAGACGATGTATGGACAGACAAATTGCTGGGTGCTTCCTGATGGAATGTATGGTGCTTTTGAGATCAACGACACTAATGTCTTCGTCCTTACAGCAAGGTCTGCTCTTAATCTTGCATACCAACACCTATCCAGGGTCCCAGAAACACCAACCTGCTTATGTGAGCTGTCTAGCAATGATTTGATTGGTTTGCCACTGAAATCACCTCTTGCCTTCAATGAAACCATATATGCTCTTCCAATGCTCACTGTCGTAACTGACAAAGGTACTGGCATTGTGACTAGTGTTCCAAGTGATTCACCTGATGATTTCATGGCACTGCAAGATTTATTGACAAAGCCAGCATTTAGAGCAAAGTATGGAGTGAAAGATGAGTGGGTTCTTCCATATGATACTGTGCCAATAATCCACATTCCTGAATTTGGAGACAAGTCAGCAGAGAAGGTTTGCCATGATCTTAAGATTAAAAGCCAGAATGACAAGGAGAAGCTTGCTAAAGCAAAAAGAATGACATATCTAAAGGGATTTACTGATGGAACAATGATTGTAGGTGAGTTCAATGGTAGAGAGGTTCAAGAAGCGAAGCCGCTGATTAAAAACAAGCTTTTGGAAGAAGGCACAGCCGTGTTGTATAGTGAGCCGGAGAAGAAGGTCATTTCTAGATCTGGTGATGAATGTGTTGTTGCCCTCACTGATCAGTGGTACATAACTTATGGTGAGGCTGAATGGAAGCAGAAGGCGGTCAGATGTTTAGACCGCATGAATACATTCTCAACTGAAACCCGTAATGGTTTTGAGCACACATTGGGCTGGCTGAACCAGTGGGCTTGTTCGCGTTCTTTTGGTCTTGGTACTCGACGAGCAGTTCCTTGCAGAATCTCTCTCTGATTCAACCCTATACATGGCTTACTATACAGTTGCACATCTTTTGCAAAATGGTAGTAAGTATGGGAAAGAAATATCTTCAGTAAGGCCAGAAGAAATGACAGATGAAGTCTGAGATTTTGTGTTTTGTGATGGTCCAGCACCAAAAAGTGACATCCCTGCTGCTCTTTTGAACAAAATGAAGCAGGAATTTGAGTACTGGTATCCATTTGACATCCGTGTTTCTGGTAAAGACCTTATTCAAAACCATCTGACATTCTGCATATACAATCATACAGCACTTCTTCCTGAGCATCATTGGCCTCTTGGCTTCCGCTGCAATGGGCATCTTATGCTTAATTCTGAGAAAATGTCCAAGTCCACAGGGAATTTCCTAACTCTCAAAGATGCCATCAAAAAGTACTCTTCTGATGCCACTAGATTAGCCCTTGCTGATGCTGGTGATGGTATGGATGATGCAAACTTTGTCACTAAAACTGCAAATTCTGCTATTATGAGGCTTACAAAAGAAATTTCATGGATGGAAGAGGTTAGAGCTGCTGAATTTAAATTAAGAGCTGGGCTGCCCACTACATATGCTGACCTTGTGTTTGCAAACGAGATGAACATTGCAATCAAAGAAACTGAGAAGAGCTACAATGCTTTCATGTTCAAAGAAGCCCTGAAGTCTGGGTTCTATGACCTCCAATCGGCTAGAGATGAGTACAGGCTCTCTTGTGGCGCAGCAGGCATGAACCGTGATCTATTGTGGCGATTTATGGATGTCCAGACCAGGCTTATCACCCCCATCTGCCCACACTACGCTGAGCACGTGTGGCAGAAGATCATGAAGAAAGAAGGCTTTGCAATAAAAGCTGGCTGGCCAGTTGCAGACACCCCGGATCCCACACTGAGAATTACAAATAATTACTTGCAGGATTCCATAGTTCGGGTGAGGAAGCTGCTTCAGAAGCAAGAGTCACGTCCATCCGAGGAAAAGAAGATGACCATTGGCCTTATATATGTGGACGAGCACTACTCTGGCTGGAAAGAGCAGTGCTTGAGAGTGCTGCAGTCCAAGTTTGACAGCCAAAGTCGCTCTTTTTCGCACCTTATTATCAGGAAATAGCAGAAGCTCTGAATGGGTGTCCTATCGGGCAGGAAATGAACTTGAAGCAAGTTCTGAAGCTGTGCATGCCCTTCATCAAGAAGAAGATGGATGAGGCAAGGGAGGTTGGTCCTCAGGCACTGGACTTGAAGCTTCCGTTCAGTGAGATGGATGTTCTCCGGGAGAACTTGGAGCTGATCAAGAGGCAGCTGGGTCTTGAGCAAGTTGAGGTGCTCCCAGTGTCTGACGAAGCTGCTCGCGCTAAGGCAGGTGAGCATGCTTCGCTGCTAGAGGAAAATCCACCATCACCCGGTAAACCCACCGCCATCTTCCTCCGCAAACAGACCATGTGGCCCTTTTCTTGTTCATTTTGCCGCGCATTTAAGAGTTGTATGCTAAAGATTGAGAACTGCGTATGTTTTCCTTTGGTTTGGTGAAACCAGTTTCGTTTTTCTGTCAACAGCATATATTATCCTTTGGTTTGGTGAAACCAGCTTTACTGCATCATTCTGTTCCGATGTATTCATTACTATGATTAGACTGCAGAAATAGAGGCGAAAGCTCATGATGATTACATTTTGAGTATTGCAATGTTTGAAACGATGACATTTTGATGTGTCTATTTAGTGATGTGAATAATGCAAATGAGATGGTTCTGTTTGTACAAGGAAATATTAGTATTGACAAACTCTAACTACGTCGCAGGTCGCACTAAAAGTTAAGAATACAGCTAGTTAATTTGTTGCATAGACAATGAATCATATTAATTTCGTATTATGTAAAAACGCATAGATAATTTTAGAGTAAGGAAAAACTGAAGCATTGACTGAAGTTGTCTCTGTAAACTGAGAAGAGAAGAATAACCATGCTGTCTCTTATCTAAAGGCATTGCCGGCTTGCTGCTCCCTCTCCGAGCTTGCACGTGCATTTCCTCACCAGAAAGGACATCCGGAGAAACAAATAGGCTAATGCGCCTAAGATTTTCTTTTATGGTGTATTTAACGGAGGCCACTTGAGCATGTTGGTTCGTGGAATCACATACAGATACATTAAAGAGGACAATGAGACAGGCAGACAACAAGTAAGAGAGACGAGAACAAGGCAGTAGCAGCGGCAAAGAGATGAGAAGTTTTTTCGAGGCACCATCAGTGCGAAGGGCAATTAGCAAATAAACAAAGAAACGGATAAGTCACTTACTGGGTACCATCAGTGTGAGCTGCGAAGTGCAATTAGCAAATCAAAAGAAAAGAATAAATTTCACTTAGTACTGGGGTGTGCTCTATGCAGCTACGTTTGCTTGTTTGCAGTAGGATGACCCTGAATTACTGATCCCTTGTGCAATTACAATGATGTGCTCTGAAATTTCTCGTAGGTAAGCATGCATTTGCTGCAGTGGCGGACCCAGAAACGCGACACGAGGGGGACTGAACAGTAGTAAAGGGCTAAAAATCTTACTAGCGATATTGCGCTATAATATATTATGTAATATACATCTAAAAAAATAATTAACAGTATTCATTTGGATTGCTCAAATATCATCTAATACACGTTTGTGCTAGAAAAGCATACCAAATAAAAACTCTATTAATTGATAACAAAGAACCCCAAAATGATCATTAATTCCTGGATTAGCAACTATGTCACTCATATTAAGCTCAATGCGTGCTCTTTTTGGTTCCACACGACACTCTCTAGTTCCAACATTATTCTTGGAAGCAGCTTTCTTAATAAAATAATAAGAAACTTGTCCATCCTAGTATGAAAATTAGGATTCAGAGTTGCAGAAATTTCAGAGAATGGAAGTTGCAAACCTAACAGCAGCAGGATGAGACCGCGAGCGGGATCACTGGATCGGGGATGTGCAGCAGCCAGCAGCAGCAGGGGGACTGGGGGAGCCGAGGTGGAGGGTCGTCGCCGCCTCGCGCTGCCGCCGGCTGGCCACTGGGATGCCGCGCACGCGCAGTCACCTCGATCATCGCCTCGACTCCCGACTCCGCAAGAAGCGCGAGCGTCGTAGCCTTTGGGGCTGAGAAGGCTACTTGCTAATAGCCAGGGCTGGGCCATCTAAAGTTCCAATTTTCATATGTTAATGAGCCAGAATTGTATAGGGGTACTAGTTGCTACATGGGCTGGACCCGGGCTGCAGCCAGGACAGCCCGGGCCCTAAGTCCGCCCCTGATTTGCTTGAGGGATGATAGTACGCTTCGAGCTCTCTAGAGGCTGATTGGGCATCAGAACTTAGAGCTCTGACTCCACATCGGCGGCCTGGTCTAGTAGCAACGCAGGTCAAAGTAAGCAGAGCTGACAGGACTCAGGAGTATGAGGTTAGGATAGTGAGGGAGATGGGAGTGAGGAGCGGGCTAATTGCAATTTACACGCCAAGCTGGCTACCAAACCAATGGATATAGGCCTCCGGTGGTCCAATTAGAAAGTTTATGGGCCCAAAACTATACTTTCAAAGTTTATGGACCTAGGTGATACACATGTAAAAACTAATGAACCTATGGAGCATTTAACTTATAGTAGAATAAGCAATACCAGCACGCCCACCACCTAGAAATACTATAAGTCCAACCATAGAATCACAATAGCACAGTTAATAACAAAAACAACAAAATTCAAGGCAAGCCAGTATTTATGAGAAATAGAAATCTAGAGCATGCCTCTGGGAATATCACTTTTTATTTTTGGGGATAATACAACCGTACATATCACGATACTAACAGAAGTATATATATATACCTATGAATTGTGCAACCTGAGATTCTTAAAGAGCTTCCTTTTGGCTACAGTAACTACTACCTCCTCAATACCAGCAACTTAAAGTGGTATCGAGCCACAATGAACAATGTAACAAGCCAACAAGTGCTTATGAATTCTCCTCCACACTGACTGAAGCCTTCCTAGATTTCTTGTCACTAATATATAATTGGTACCCATATGAAACAAATCCCCAGATGGCCATCAACATAGCAATAATCTTCACTCCATTCATCTTGTCGTGGAAGAAAATCACAGCAAAAACTGGAATGATGGGTAGAGCTAGTGTGCTTATCACATTTGAAAAGAGTGATGACACAACAAAGATCAAACCCACCACTCCTACGGAAGCTATCTGCCAAGATACAGCAGTCCATAGAAGTGTCATCACATAGGACAGCCTCCCTGAGCTGAAGGCATGCATCTCTCCCTCTAAAGTCTTCCACTCACCGCTTGCAAATAACCCGATAAGAGAAGCTATTGTTGCCACTAGTGCTGTATATATCTGCATATTCAACACGACTGAGAAAGTTTCCTTCTTAATAACCTTCTCGAATGTGACTTGCATTAGAGAGAGAATTAGTGAGTATGTGGCTGAGGCTCCTAGGGTCAATGCAAAACCCAATATGTACTTCCCACGAGATAAACCGTTAGTACCCTGAGAATCTTCGTCAACTCCAAGAAGTGCAGCGGAAAAGGTTAGGAGGATTACTGAGTTGAAAATCAACGCAGTGAACTTTTGAGCATTGAGGACATATGACAAGATAGCATTGAAGGCCAGCTGACTCGCGCATATGAGTGAATATGTTGATACAGGAAGGTACAAAAGGCCATAGGAATACATCAAGTCATCGGCAGCGATGATGAGGCCCAATGCAATATATATAAGAGTAATTTTGGCAACAGAAGTCTCAGGGTGACTGGTGGTTGTTTGTGTAGGTGGTGGTTTTGAACGGAACAGATATAGGGCGACAAACAACACAGGAAAGCCGGCGGTTTGGACAAATGTGGACATCCACTTGCTATTTCCACCTTGGTTGTAGTAGAACCTACCAAGGAGTGTCGATGCTGTCTGACCAGCAATGAGGAAGAAAATGTTCAGAGCTACCATCAACCACCAATGCCAATGCTTGGTATGAGAGTTTTGAGGAGCTGTTTCGTTAGCAGATGAAGTTTCAGGTTTGGATGTTCCTGCAAACAACATACAGAAGGCATTATCAACAGGTCATTCTGAAAATATAAATTCTAAGCATTCACAGTAACAGGAGATCCCAAACTGAAACACTCATTTCTTAGACAAGTGAAACCAAAGCTTGGCTGCTAATCCTGATGAACAGGGCATAAACCCACAGTACTCTAAAATTACTGCACACAAGGATTGTCCACTGTATATCCATGACTTTTCTGAAAAAAGCAGCGCTGTTCCCCTAGAGCCCACATTATTATTCCCAAACAAGAAAAAGAATGATACAGGCCTGGTTATTAAAGTGCATAAACTGTTGTCACAAAAAAAGTGCATAAAACTGAGGTTTCCTACACGTCCTCATGAAACGTATACTAGCAAATATTTTGCAGTTGTAATTGACAGCTGAACCAGCTCTGGCAGACGACCAATCAAACACATTAACTCCATGGACAGTAACTGAAAACGGACGCATGCGCACACGCCCACATGCCACATAGCAGCTCATGCAGCAATCGTAAGTTAATCCTGAGCGCGCGCACTGAAGAAGGAAGATGACCCAAACCCCAATCCCATACCGGAACCAGAAACCCATTGACCCAACGGAAGGAACGCCATACAATAGCAGGCAATTCATCGAATACCTCGCGCGCTTGAGCGTTCGTTCCAGCGACGTGCCGCTGTCCGCTGATACATAATAAACCGAGTAAAAGAAGAAAAACATGTGTCAGACTATCGGGGCAACCCACACACACTGCAGAGCATGCAAATCCAATCTATGATGCTCCTCCGCGCTACTTACCCTCATCGCATCCTCAATGATGAGCCGGCATACTAGTTCACATCCCTCAGGTCAGAGACAGAGAGAGAAGGAGCGGAGGACTGACCTGCGATCTGTACGTGGACCTCATCCTCCCTGATGCCGCCGCCGCTGCCGTCGTCGCTGGCCATGCCGATCCCGGCGCGCGCGATCCGATGCGAGTGGACTAGGACGCGACGCGACGCGACGAGTGGGGAGACGACGAGAAGAGGGAGAGAGGCGCAAGTCCAAGCGCGAGCAGTCGGCGAGTCAGCGTGGGAGCGCCGCACTGGGGGAGGTTGGATAAGCGGCGCACCTTCCTGCTGCCTGCCTTCTTCCTTCGTGTAGGAGTAGGACACATGAGTCCATGGCACCGCTCTTTTTGGTGGACCCATTCGGCCACTCGCGATCGCAGCCCATTTGCGGTTTGCCTGAGTGCGGTCAGCGGGGCCCTAACGGATTTTTTTTTTTTTTTTTTTTTTTGAGGTCGGCCCTAACGGACTGGTCTCTTCATGGTTTGGTCGGTAGTACGCCGCCGGAGTTGACCGTGCTGATTTTTTTTTGGCAGCCAAAACACACCGCGAGACCGAGAAAATAACGTGAAACGGGAACAGGATGCTGCTGCTGTTGTAGTCACGTGGTGTGGTGATCCGTGATCGGGCACAGGAATGTGATTCCGCGAAACCAGAGGCGGCCGAGCTAGCGGCGCTGGTGGCTGGTGCCGTGCCAACATGATTGCGTGATTTTTTTCTCCGTTGGGCGTTGGATGCTCGCAGCTCCTGACCGCACGTACTCCAGGTCGCGTACGCACCGCCGTCTGCGTGCGTGTCCACAAGCTCTCTGACTTCGCCGGACGCCGCCCTCTCAACGAGAGAGACGGCAGTTTTGATCCCCAAGCGACGACGACGGCGACCGAAAGAAGGCCACGTGTCCACACCGTTCAACCAGGTGGCCAGCTTGAGCTTCGAAATCTCTTTGAAAAGAGTTCTTTTTTCTCCCACAACTATCAGAAGATTTCTTTCTAAACTGCAAAATCAAACGTTCACATTCTTTCACCTAATAAAATCATGTAAACTACCTCTCTTGCTCCTTCGAGGATGGTTTCCTGATGATGTGGTGTTAATGTGTGTTTTCTTTGCGGTGATGGAGATGGACATGACAAATCACTCAAAACTAAAAAGGAAGAAAATCATAGGTGGTTTCATGTTGAACAAGAAACTCCCACATGGCGCCAGACTCCCCATCCTCACCACTACAAGCCCACCAAAGCTACCCATGATGCACCCTCACTGGTGCCCTATAGGTGCTCCATCGTGCCACCTATCCGAAGCCCACCGCCTTCTACTTCATCGCCACCTCAGCCTCCCCGCGCTATGGTTATATGCTAGCTAATCGTACCTGCTTGACGCGCTTTGGCACCTATGACTCCTTCACTATTGAGTCACTAGGAGGAGGTGAGGGCCGTTGCACGAGGGGGCGATGGTGCCATGTGGGAGTTATGTGGCTAGCACTGAGAGGAAGCGGGAGGCACCTAGAGGTGCAACAAGGTGCCGCACTCGTGGAAGGTAGGAGCCGTCAAGGGAGGAGGTGGTGGCAACACTAGGAGGACGCAGGAGCAGAAGGTAAAACCATGGAAGGGTGGAGGATGACGTTGTGAGGTGACTGTACATGAGAGAAAGGAGAAACAAGACTGGATAAAATTAAAAGAGAGGCTTTAAAAAAAGACCGGATAAAAGGAGAAAGAAGAGAACATAAGAATGGCTTGTGGACCCTCACAATCTCCGTCCCATGTTTTTTTCATTGTTTTTAGTGGTTTATTGCCATGTCATATCCATACATCAACACAACTACGTCTCAAACCCACTAATGCCTTAGCGCCACACTATAAGAAAAGCCACCTCTGAAGGGGTCAAGGAGGAAACTCGCATGATTTTGTTAGTTGAAAGAGTATGAATATTAGATTTTGTTTCTTAGGGAGAATTCTCATACTCAACGAGAGTTGACAAAAACAAACAACGAGAACCTTTTCGACATCTCTTCTATGTCAGGTTAACAACCGTAGGGCCAACCTAATTGCTTTATGGGAATTGAACTAGAAGCTCATAAGAATAATGGGATGAAAAGGAACTGAATAATAATGGATATGGGCAATTTTTTTCTAATATTCGAAGTCGAATACGGATAATATTGGATTTCATCCCATAGATGTAATAGATATTGGATTTTGAGTAGCTAAATTTGGATATGATAGAGCTTTTGGATGATTCTAGTTTGACCTCATATCCCTTTCTATTTAGTATTTATACCTTGAAAATGGACAGATGTCGAGAAATAACCTCTCTGTTTTCACCCGGTCACAGACATGCATCATAATCCCTAAAAACTACCAGGAAAATAGGAAGCACGACGCATCCATGACTCAATATACTCTTCTGATGCAAAATAGTGTGATTATATTTTCTAAGGAGTGTGGTTATATTCTTGTACGTGCATTATATTACAAGGCTCCCATTCCTAATTTATTCATTATTATCATACTTCTTTGTTCTAAAATATAAAGGGATTCAAGTTTGTCCTAAGTCAAACTATATAAAGTTCAACTAAATCTATAAAGATGATTATAATATATATTACATCAAAGATGTAAGTTATGAAAAATATATTCCATAGCATATCCAATTATGCTAATTTGACATCATAATGTTAATTTTCTTCTCTATAATTTTGGTCTAAGTTGCATACCTTAATTTTATAATGATCTAAGAATCGGCTTAGATTAAACCAAAGAACCCATGACTAATAATAATATAACTAATGAATACTAAATCTGAAATTATAAATTAAGGAAAATTAAAATTTGATTTCCATACTAGTTGGAAAGGGAAATATCCATATTATAAATGTCCACATAAAACACCATTAGTAAAGGAAAAAATTGGAATTATATGAGAAATGTTAATGGTTTGATTTCTAAATAAATAGTAATTAAAATACCCAAATCATGTGTTTCCTTAAAATACTAACTTCAAAAGAAACCACCATGTTCAATGAAAGGTACTAAGAAATCCAAGAGAAGAACTTACATTTTTGGATTGTAAAGGTGATTCAACAGCTACTATTAAACCATAGAATCCATGTCTAATACGATTAATAAACAGTAAGGCCTAGGCATTATTAAGAGATTAAAAAAATGAGAACCCACACCGTTTGTTTTATGAGGATTTAAGGGCTTAGATTAAACCAAATGATCCATGTCTAATTTAATTAATGAATATTAATTTTAAAATAGAAAATTAGGAGAAAATAGCAATTTGATTTCCGTATGAATAGAAAAATACCTAAAGAGTTTATGCATTAGCAAACACAGTATTACAAGCTATGTATTATACAAAAGTAGAAATTTGATTTCCATATGTTGAAAAAGATACCTAAATTAAAGTACTTCCAAAAAGTGTGATTATAATCTATTTTTTCTATCGAGGAAATGTGATTATCTACCTATAACCTTATTTTCGTATACCATCGGCCTCCTCACAAAACCCTGTAGATGTACAGTACCTCAGACACAACTTACTGCTCCCAGAACAGTCCACCACCGGCAACCGTCCGCTTACCCATCCAGCGGCTTAGATTGCTAAGCAACCCTGACGGCTGGACCCCTCTGCACCGTCCTCTTCACTGCCGTCCACGTTTCCAGAGTCTGGAACCAACCAAAACACGGTACCCCCTCCTCCAAACCTCCAGCACCGCCGCTCGCTTTGTGCCCTGCCTCCCCAAGCCGTCCTCTCCAGCCTCCCCTACCCTTGCTCCCTCTCCACCCCTGCCAGCGCCGCCCCCGGCCACAAGCCCCCCCGCCTTCGTCAAAGCGGAAGGTGCCCGACGCGCTCTGCTGTGCTCTCTCCGTCTCTCCCGTTGCTCATCACAATCTCCTGTGCCATGCCCGTGCTGCCTCTGCTCGCCGTTCTGTCCGCTCCAGCCATGGCGCGCCGTCGCGCTCGATCCGACGCTGGCCGCTCCGCCTCCAGCAGACCACCAGTCCACCACCGCGGATGCCCGCCCTGACCTTCCGCCTATGCCGGCGCCGCCTGCCGCTACCGCCGCCGCACCTCCCCTAACCCCCGGTCCTCTCCGCCATCCCGGCCCGCTCGATCTCTCCGCATCTCACACCGGCGTGCCCTCCGCGCACCAGCCCACCCGCTCCATCTCCAGCAGCTCCGACTCCGGTACTCTCTGCCGCCCCGGCCTGTCCTTCACGGCACACGGTCCGCACGGCACCTCGCCTTCGCGCCACCCCGAGACTCCCTCGCGCGGCACCTCGCGCTCATGCAACCTGCAGCAGCAACGCCTGCGCCTACGGCCCTCTTATCTTGCACGGAACCTGCACCAGCGCCGTCCCCAAGGAGCCTCAACACTCGGAGGTATGCTCTGCCTTCTCTCTTTTTATTTTGTCATTTCTTTGAAATTGAAGTGATATACAGATGTGGATCCAATATATATTCAGTTAGATGTCAATAACAATTATATAGTCTCCATTTACAATACCAGTTGTATATTTCCTCTTCTATGCTTTGTGCAAGAGAATTGACGAATCTCAATTTACAAACAATTACGCCTGCTTTCCATGTTTTGCTCTGCTTGGTTATTTTACAGTCTCAGCATTTACGAAGTTCCAAATCCATATATTGTAATGCAAGAAGTATTCAGTTCAGACTGCAAAACTTCGCCTAATGACCATTGCTTTTTACAGTACAGGTTAGCCATGAGATGAGAGATGTCTAAAATATATTATGTCCAAACCGATGTGCGATTCAAGCGCGGTGTGCAATTGCAGCAACTGAGACCAAATCAACTGCTGAAGGTTCGGTCTGCAAATGGCCACATATATGTCAATAGCTTCTGTCATGTCCAGCATATGGTTTACAATTTCTGATATTTGCAGGTCCGGTTTCTCACTTCATGTTTCCTACCCCTATTCATACAAATATCTATTAACCGCGCTCCATCCATTTGTGCTACCTTAAAGGCGAAGAACTTACTGATTCAAGTTATGTAAGATATGACTTTTCAGTTTGTTTCCTTTATCTGCTCCATAACATTTGTTTCCACTGATGCAGCCAAAACATGTCTCTATGAATATATCAATTTAAGGTTAAAAGAGGCACATATATCTCAGCCAAGTTGGTTATCTTCATTTCTTATTGAAATAGTTTAGGAAGATAATATAGACTTATTTACAAAGCATACATATTTGTACTGTTTTTTTTACTGTTAACAAACCTAAAATCAACAATGCAATTTTTTTTTTTCATGTGAGTACATACATTAAAGCGGTGACTACGTATTAGATGGTATGAAACTAATAGAACAGGAAAGATGCTCTTGAGATTAATACAGAGGATCCACAAACAGCAGCTGCAATTGATCAATTTTCCCGTTCATTCAAATGAGAGGATTATTTGGAGATCCAGAAGCCCGGTGGTCACCACTAAATGGCAAAACCAGCGCAGGTATTGATCTGTTGTTACTCCTGTCAGTATGTAGCTAATATCTGAAATGATTTGCCTGATACTGATCATGTCCTTTGCAAGCTGTTGCGACTTAACTTTTATAGTTAGTTGTAGCTCACTGATGGGGTTCTTTATGGAGAACAGTGTCCTCAATGTTGTCAACCACCTACATGTCACATTCTGCTACAGGTTTAAGATACCTGAAACTTGCCTGTTCAACAACTTCCCCTATGAGAAGTGCAGTCCTGATTGTTGCAGTTTCCTACATGGCAGATGCATTCACAGCTTTGTAAATGAAGGTGCTAAAACAACTGAACACTACCTTCTGTTTTATTGCTTTCATGCCTACATCCTGCATGCCCAATACAATACAATTATTATTATACCTTTGTTTAATAGAGATCCGGTCATATGAAGACTCCCATGTAATTTACTTGCAGTTAGTCAGGAGAATATATTTACTTTAGGATTTCCAAATATTTAATCTCATGACCAAGGTCTTTTGTTTTGTTGCCATACTTTCTACCAGTTAGTTCAGATAACCAGCAGGCCTTATACAAAATAGCCTTCCAGCTGAGTAAGAATGCTTACATATTATGTGCAAAAAAAAGGGCACACTCTAGCCCGCGCAACTGCGCGGGGTTTCGGCTAGTATTATTATACAATTGTATGCGTGCACTATGAAATTATGAGCCGGCCTGTTTGATTTCTTGCCTAGGCAAAGTTGTCTGGCCACGTAGCAATCCAGACATCGATTTTAGGTACCTAGGAATTTACTCCTACAAACTCGAACAAGTCCCTTGACAGCCAGCCCTGCCAAGTCATCATCGTACGCATCGAATGGAAAAAAAAACATTTCCACGCGTTCGCGCTGCACGCGCTGGGCCTCTCTGGAATCCTCTCGTCTTCTCTGGTTAAAAAAAAAAAAAAAAAAGAAAAAAAAGACGCCCTCTCCCTCGATCCCTCCGCAACGCTCGCCGCCCCACCCTCTCCTTCCTCTTCCTCTCCTTCTCTCCCGACGCGGAGGCACCACGGGGCGCGGGCGGGGAGCCTCGGCGCGGCGGCTCTCCCTCTCCCTCGTCGCTTTCCCCCTCCCTCCCTCTTCCTCTCGACGCGAACAGGGCGATGGCGGCCGGCCGCCGGCGCAAGCAGGGGCGCAGCTGCAGCTACGGCCGCCCTCCTCCTCCTCTTCCCCATCGGGTCGCCGTGACCGGACCCGCGCTGCCGGATCTGCGCGACGACGGCACCGGCCTGCAGCGCGGCCCCGCCCGTCGACCAGCGCACCGGCGTTCCCGGGTCCAGGCCACGCCGCGCCCGCCTCGGCGGCGGCTACCTCCTCACTCGCGCCGGGCGAGCGCCCCCTCTCTCCTCTCCCGAAATGGCCGCCCCGCTCTCCCTTTCTCCTGCTTTGTCCGAGCATGTTCGCTGTACCCGGTGCCACCGTTGGCACAAGGCAGTCTCAGATGCTCTCGCTTCCTGGTATTTTCTGATTTTGCTTTTGCCTCACCGATTTCTCGCCATGTTGTAGGGTTTGTCATATAATACCTGTGTTCATCTCTGGAAGGACGACACCAATTGCCAGCTGCTGCCTCACTACCGGTGCTGCAAAGGTTCTCAAATCTCTCTCGACTCCATAGGAGGGGTGGTGATTTGCATGTTGATTGATTTGCATCAGAGGCTAGCAGCAGATAGTGAGCTTCGGCACTTCGCATTGCTAATGCCTGCCATCTTATCCGACCACATTTGCAAGCTGCTGGTCACTCATTTCCCTTGTCAATAGAGCACAAATTGATAAGTACATTTGGATTGCTGCAGCCATGTTCAAGTGCACTAATATTATGCATAGGTAGACTACTTTGGAGTTTTATCATTATTTCGTTGAATATACATCTGGTGTACTGTTATTAAGATTTGGGAAAAGAATCCTGCCTTTTTTGTTGCTACAACAGAGATTTTATAAACCTTTAAAAGAGCATGTTGGTTTGCAGAGAGAAATGTCACTGGGAATGACTATATTTATACACTGATGCTATATAAGCCAAGTATCCACGAAAATATAATACGAAGCACTGCTAAACTTTGGTTTACTGAACTAACGTGGTGGTTAGTGGACTGTATTCACGCCAGCACTGCATTTGATTGCTTTTCTTAACATCAGCTTTGTTACATTCTCAGAGCATCATCTTTGTTTGGATTCACCTCAATGTGTTGCCCACATTTAGCTATGAAACATGGGGATTTCATGAATGCCGCCGATGACTTCCCTAATTTTTTTTGGTTTGTTTACCCTTCAGCATGAATGTTAGACATCCCCTCTTATCACTTTTCCTTTTCTTATCCTTACAGTTTCAGTACTTATGGATACTGCTTCATTGATTTACATGGTGTTATCCTTTCCAGAGGAAAAAATACATTGTTTGCTGCACCTTTTCTATAACTCACATGGCCCTAATAAAGGTTTGCCATGCATAATGCCAATGAGTTATTCTCAGATTAGTTAATTAAAATTACATTGGCTATGAAACAATCCCATTGATTTTTCATTGTCTAACTTTATATGTTACTTCATAGGCAGTGTTGTTTTCCTATTTTATATCATTGGCTTACATTTTTCTGTGAAAACAGATATTTAACCGATAGCTAATAAGAACAGAGGTTTTCTGAGCTCAAACCTTGTATTAATATACATAAACTTTCATATGCCCATGCTTATCATATAGGCCGGTGCCAACTGCCAACCTGCACCACTGGTAACACAACATGTCTGTGTTACATTGAAAGTGCCATGACTGATAATTATAAAACCCCCTCTTTAAACGGATGGATACAGTTTGTAAAGTATGACCCAACATTATATTTGTTAATGTTGTTGACCCATCACCTGTACCTATCATGGCCAGTAGTACTTGCTTACAGCAATTGTGTCCATCATTAATTTGATGCCAAACTTTAGTTGTAGTTGTTGTGCAATCTGATTTCCAAATTTCCTTACCAGGTGATCTGGGCATGATTTGTATGTTTGATGCTGAAAGGAGGCTCCCAGGTCACGCCCTACAAGATCCTGCAAACCAGCATTTTGTCTCCTTTTTCAGATGTTAATCGTTTTCGTTTGTTCCCATCTAAATTTGAGTGATGCTATTCTAACACTTCATTCTAATGATACAAAAATCGAGTATTTGATATTTCTTTCTTCCATTAATTTGTGACCATCACAGTTCTTACCCATCTACTGTAGCCTTTTCGGACCTCCCTGTTAACCATATAATTTTGACTGCATATTGGATCTCCCTGTTAATTATATAATTTTGACTGCATAGGAATATACAGACTGTATTTTTATTCTCTTTCTTTCTTTCACATTTCTAAGCGATTTTCATTGGATCTCCCCGTTAATTATATAATTTTGACTCCATAGGAATATATAGACTGTATTTTTATTCTCTTTCTTTCTTTCACATTTCTAAGCGATTTTCATTCTTAGTTAACCGGCCATATTATTTTCATATCCGTGCACGTTGTGCGAGTACATTTATTTATTATTGCCACTAGATTCTTCTTACTAGCATTAGGTCATGCCTGCCTAGCTACCTGTTCCTGTAAGGCAATTACCAAATTATTCTTCTGCAGCTCCTTCCAATGCGGCAGCAGCAAGCAAAGCAAACTACACTTTGTCTCCATGTCTCAATAAGACAGTATATGGGAATACCACCCGCTTGATTGTCCGAGAGCACATATAGATCTTGTTTTGAATGATGCAAAGGTGCATGCCAACTTTCTTGTGTACTCTCCCTTTTTTGATATATCTAGACTTACCATCAATGTATTCTTCTTATAAATGTATACAGGAATAGGCTGTGCCTGCAGTTTTGAATTACTACTGTCCAGATTCCAATTGGAAGACCAAATATGTGAGTTCAGTTCACTAAACAATTTGACAAACAATTTGTGATTTGTCTTCTTAGCTTTCAGTTCCAATTCATCTTGTGGTTCTTACTAATTAAGAATAAAGAAAAAAAAAAAAAAAAATGGTTCTTAAACCAATACAAAAATGCTTGCTGAGGGTTGTTTCTAGAAATACTTAATTATTTATGGCACCTTTGTGAGTACAATAAAAATCCTTTATTCTTGGGAATGCTCAGTTCTTTACGGTTTCAGAGAAACACATCAACTGAATTTAGATTTACGGGTTACCTGATTACTTCTGGTTTCAGTCATCTTTTGGTGGGCATATGTTCACCTACATTGCATTGAAATGAGATTGTTTTCCTCCACTATGATATCTTATTCCAATATATGGTTGATTTGTACTCATGCAGACAGTTTTTGTAGCAGATCATTTGGCACATGGCCTCAAATAGCCTTAACTACATTTTGACCTTTGGCAGGACAGAGGATACGTTCCATATGCATACTTCCCGAAAGGAGTCCATCAAAGGACCGGATCGGATGATTCATTGTTTCCCAAATGATACCATAGGGACCAAATGAAAATACAGATAACGCAATGTTTTTTCTCCCATGTCAAATACCTGCATGTTAGCATCAAGGCTTGGATTGCAACATAACTGTTTGGTATAGCAAATTGGTTGTGTATATCCAGTTTTCTTACATTGAGTTTTATCGTATGTTAAAATTTGAGTTTGGTTCACAAATTATTTGTTGTGTATGCAACTATTAATCTATTATTAATCTATATTTGAGCATGTAATATTACGAACTACGCACCTGTTTATTTGACTGTCAACTCAATTGGTTCTGCATCGAAACATTCAACATATATTTTTAACGGTGAACTTATCTATGACTACCAACAAATATTTAACTGCACCAAAAATATTGACATGCTATCCCGCATCAGCAGAGTCATCAAATTGACAAACCGCTGATTCAGACATCAACATCTCTGATCGTGAGTAAATACCCACAAGCAACTCCGCAGACTAACTTCCTGTATATTTATGTTAATTTCAGGTCTAATTCCTGTAATATTATAACATAGCTATAACTGCATGTTAATATAGCATGACCCACACAATACACATGTAATGCTACCCAACGGCGCGCGGGCGCGCGCCCTAGCACTAGTTAATCAGAATCCTTGCTCAGAAGGTAAGCTGCCTAGCCTGCCACGTCACGATCGAACCAAACGTGCCTACGACTGTCATTCTTTTTTGTGGAATTCCCCTATCAAATTCTTCCATGTATAGCAAGCGTATACTGATAAGCCCGCTGCTGGCTACTACTAACAACTGTTTTGCCCATCCGGGCTCATCGATTTGCCATGACATTGGTCCACTGTCCACCCAAGTAAAAGAAGAGGCCCAAAGGCAGAAAGTGCACTGCAGCCGGCAGCACGCGTTGCTTCCACTCAAGGCTCAAGCGCCCAGCACAGCTAACAATCCACGTTCAAAGATGAAAAAAAGGCGCGACACAGATTCCAGATGCGCCACTCGCCCACTACACCATATCATGCAAAGCATGCACGGCACTACGCACAACCAAACCCCGACCCATCCAACAAGGGAAACAAAAATAAGAACTCAAAAACATCTTCTTTGCAGTAAATTAATGCTCTCTTCTTGTTCTTGTTCAGTAGGAAATTAAAGCATATCATTATACCTGCATTATGTCGATGCTTAAACTATCAAGCACGGGTATAGTACACAGGCCTCTTACAATAATTAATCACTAATTTTTGACCTTTGCCGTTGATGGTGCCGGCGTCAGTGACGCTGCGACGGCGAGAGCGATGGTCGCCACCTTCTTGAACTCGGCGTCCTCCGCGGCCAGCGGCGACGTGTCATCGGCCTCGCCGAACGTGTCCTCGCACGTCTCGGGCGCGTCCAGCGCCGCGCTGAGCTGCGTGACCGCGTCATCGATGCCGCCCCCGCCCTCGGCACCACCACCGTGGGCGAGCGCCTCCTCTGCCTGGCCGAGCTGGTCCACGGCGTCCGAGTACACCTCCGCGCACACGGACAGGCGGTCCCGCCTCCTGGCGTCCCCCCTCCAGCGCGCTCATGGCCGCGATGCGCGCGGCCGTCGCGTTGGCCTTGGCCTCGGCGATGCTGGCGGCGATGGCGGCGAGGCCGCGCGCGTCGGTGGCCTCGGCGCTGGCCTTGTCGGCCTGGAAGATCCTAATGCAGTAGTCGTAGCCGATGGATGGGTGGCCGGCGGCGAAGGATCTGCATGTGTCTTGCACCGGGGAGGAGGAAGATCTGCTCATCGGCAAGGTGAGCAAGACGAACAACACGGCGAACATGATTTTTTGCATGCTTTGCTAGTTAGCTTGGGTAGGTGGCTTGCGGAGGCGACGTGTTGAGAGTTGGATCGATGTGGATGGTAGTAGAAATGCAATTGGTGACTCGGTGCCGCCGGCCGGCTTGCTTAAGTAGCAGTCGTGCAGACAGAACGATCGATAGCCTGTTTAAAGGAAGGTTCTATAATAACATGTACAGTACAAGGCACGTTAGATTAGGTGAAAATGAAAACCGTGAAAACTTGGAAGGAGTAGTGCATAAGTTTGGTGCAAATATGTTGGGCCAACAAGCTAGTGGAGAAGGAGATGAACAAGTATGGTCAAGAACTCAAGATGGCAATTGATGGCAGTTCCTAGTAAAATAAAAAATCTTTGCCGCGAGGGTACTGCATGGGCTCTTACCATTATAATGTCGGGGAATTCATGCAAATCGTCATACAGAGGAATTATAGTAGCTGCCCGGCATTGCCATGGGGATGTGAAGATAGGAGTATATTAAGCATGTTTTTGTTTATTCGGATTCTATCCTAGTTGTAAAAATTATTAGCACGCGCACTATGTTTGATGTTAATTAGAAGGATTAAATGTGATCGAATTTTAAAACTAATTGTATAAGCGGTGACTAATTGGTGAGGCGACTCTATTAATCCTAATTATAAGATTAATTAATAGATTCATCTCGCTAATTAGTCACTGCTTATGCAATTAGCTTTGAAATTAGTTCACATTTGATCCTTCTAATTAGCATATAAACATAAAGTGCTATTTTTTAGTACTAAGAAAAAAATAGCAAAATTCTGAATTTAGTTAGATCGAGTTGATCTATTAGCCGACTGTTCAAATTTGGACTTATAAGTCGGGTGATAGAATATGAGAACTGCATTATAGCGTGAGTGGCAGGAGCCATTGACAGCGTTCGAGGTTTCGAGCTCCAATCTCGGTGCTCGTCCCTCATCTTGTGGTTTTCCTCTAGTAATCTCAGATGCCTCACACGGATGTATTACTATTGTCATATCTTTCAGCTGTGTATTGTTAGATCAAGATATAGA
The DNA here is from genome assembly GCA_015844335.1 of Chrysopogon serrulatus. Taxonomy (NCBI): domain Eukaryota; kingdom Viridiplantae; phylum Streptophyta; class Magnoliopsida; order Poales; family Poaceae; genus Chrysopogon; species Chrysopogon serrulatus. The sequence continues at coordinate 46,649 of JADLZL010006458.1, forward strand.
TTATAGATCTAGCTTGCGCACTAGACCACTATGGTGTCAGTGTGTTGGGTGTGTGTGTTAATGCACAAGTTCTTTTTTTTTTTTGAGAATTTAATGCACAAGTTTGATAGTACAACTTGGATTGGAAGGTTGAATCTAGAACAAATTATTTCTTTGGCCCTAAAAAAAAGGGGCCTCTTAGTTTCTTAGCCCTTTTTTTCTTGAATTTGGCTATTTGGCCCTAAAACGAACTTTGTTTGGTTTCTTGGCCCTGTCATCCATTCTGCAAATCAAAGGGGCGGGTAAAAAGACCAAAATACCCTTTAGCACCATAATTTAAGTGCTGAAATTATATATTAATTTTTTTGAGTATCTGAATGACCTCAAATGAAAAAACTCAAGACTAGAAAGTTGTAGATCTCGTCGAGATCTACAATTTTCATATAAAAATCATCTGCATCCGATGCCGTATTGAAGAGTTATAATTTTTTGAATGTATTTTAGTTTGAAGGATATTTTGGTCTTTTTACCTGCCCCTTTGACGGCAGAATGGACGGCAGGGCCAAGAAACCAAACAAAATTCGTTTTAGAGCCAAATAGCCAAATTCGAGAAAAAAAAAAAGAGCCAAAAAACTAAAAAACACTTTTTTTAGGGCCAAGAAAATAATTTGCTCTTGAATTAGGATGGGCGGAAAGAGGGCTTGCAGTGACATAGAATGGGCCGATAATGATGCCTGCGAGGGTCCAGTGCAGCCAGGATAACCTTGGTCAGCCCAAACTGAAAGAAATAGGCCCACTGCCACACTGCTCCGGCTCCGGCCACAGCCGAGACGAGACTAGCAGCAGCTGCTTGCTCAGATCGGCAGCTTTTGCGGCGGCGGCGGCGGCGGAGATGGCGATCCGGTACTGGCCCATGGCCGCGGCTGCCGTTGGGTTCCGCCTCGTCCTGGTTCTCTTCGGCGGGGACCTCCACCTTGCTTCTCGCCCTGAGGTCTCCACCCCCCTCACCTCCCTTCGCCGCCGTAAGCGCCTCCCCACGCCCTATCCTCCTCGTGAACCTGACCGTCGTGTGGCTTCGTCGTAATTCGAGCTTTGGTTTCTCTCTAATCTGTATTACAGTGGCGGAGGGCTACTGGCTGAAGCAAGCGGCCGTGTCGCCGTACTCCGGTAAGTTACACGACCCCGGTCTTGGTCTTGCACCCTTCTCACTTTGACATTTGCATCTGAACTCGCGACCAATGAGCTAGTAGTAGTTTGCTGCACTGAGTTGCTATGCAATGGATCAAGTAGCACAGGGTGTGTTTCCACATAAAAGACGAACTAGCATAAGTTTGCTATATCTGAACCAAGTGCCATCACATGGTTAATGAAACACATTTTGATTGATTCTTTGTACTGCTCTGTCTTGTGGTATGAACTGGAAGGATAATGTATGTTGATGATCGATTTCTCTTTCAGGTTCTATGTATCACGGTTCCCCCTTGCTCCTGTCTGTTCTTGGTCCATTAACTAATAGCAGGTGATTACGCTGTTTTTATGATGCTTCTCTGGTTATATTTCTGCCTTCCTTTCTCCTGCTATACCTTCCCAGCATTTGTTAACTTTGACACAAAGTTTTGTTCGATGTTATTACAGACTTGATGGACATCATGCTCATATTTACTGCAGGTAGAGATATGTTGGTATATACCTTTTATTGCAACTAATATGTGTTTTTATCCTTTTATAAGTTTTACAAATTGTTGATATATAGTTGAATTTTGTTGAAATGTGTTGTTTTTCCCATAGCTTTCTTTTATTTGTTTCAGCATTTTGACTAAAAATAAAATAAAATCCTCAAACATCTTCCATAGCTTGATTTTTTTGTTGGTGGTAATGTAATTCCTGCTACACTCATCAATGCACGACACAGTTTGATTTTTGTGGCTGTAGATTTTCTAGCGGCCATGCTCATCCGAGCAACTGGGCATAAACTCCAAATGGCACGGAACAGAAGTTTGAAGTCACTTGACCTCGCAAAGGCAGTAAACGATACAGGTGGATCGTAGCGATTAATGTTATGTTTTTTCATTCCTTTCTGAATGTTCCCTATCAAATACTACCTTAAATGGGAAAATGTTGGGTGCAGGGCATTGGGGGCAACAACCCTCTAAAAGCACACACACACCCATATTGCATCGGTAGATATACGTTGTCACATAAGTTGGGACGTGATATGGAATGACTAGGGATAGATGAATTAGCAGAGAAACCCTGGACAGCCGCCGTTCCTTGGGACTATCTTAGGGTTCTTCTTGCTTGACTCTAATTGATACATGATAGTCCCTTTTATAGAGACAATTTACTTGACCCCTAAGTAAACATCCTAACCGAATCAATCTAACATCCTAACCGAATCAATCTAACTTATCCCTTTCCTAACAAACCAAACCAATCTAATCTAATCTGACCCGGCACTGTTCACGACTTCACGCGGCACTGTTCCCACGCTACAGTGCCACGTGGGCCCCTAGTCCAGATCCCCTTGCCATAACACTACTACACCCCTCCAAGACAGCTCGTCCTCGAGCTGTGGCAATTGCTGGGGGATCTGAATAATGAGGCAGTTGTAGGGCGTGGCGATGCGCTTGGCACACGTGAAGACCTCGTCGTCCATGGTGCGTAGCGCGTGGACGTCGCGTACCGTGTCGACGATGGTGCCTGCAGCGCCCTCGTGGACCTTGTAGAGTGCCTCGCCGAAGTCGCGACAGCCGCAGATGAAGGGGATGCGGAACGTTGGCAGCGGGAATCAGCAGCCCCCTCTTGTCCATGTAGTCGATGCCGACGGCGTCCAAGATCTGGGCCTCGACGGAGTGTCCGATGTAGGCCTTGTACTGTAGGGATGGGGCTAGCAGTGATGCATCGTTGTTGTTGTACACCTTCAGCACACTGCTAAGAATCGGGGTAGGGGTCGTCGGGGCTGGAGATGGTGACGACGGCCAGGCCCTGTCCCTCTGGTGCGGTGGCACGTAGTGCTGGACAGCGCTGCCCACCGGAGTGGCGACCATGTTGTCATTCACGGTGGCCTGGCCAGTAGCGTCGATGGCCTTGTCGCCCTCCAATGCCTTTACGGGAACGAGGGGGCGGTTGAAGGCGACCGTGCTGGTGGTGGGTGTTGCTGCTGCCCACACTTTCTTCGCTTGCTGCTGCAATTCCTCCAGGCGCGCCAGGCGTTCGTCATGCGAATCCAATCTCTTGTTTATGGCAGAGAGTTGCGCAAAGATGCGATCGAACTTCGCATCTAGCCTCGCCTCCATGGCCACAGGATCGAACGGAGTGGCGGACATGGCTGTCGATGCACTCGTGGAGGTCTGTGATACCAAATTGATATGGAATGACTAGGGATAGATGAATTAGTAGAGAAACCCTGGACAGTCGCCGTTCCTCGGGACTATCTTAGGGTTCTTCTTGCTTGACTCTAATTGATACATGATGGTCCCTTTTATAGAGACAACTTACTTGACCCCTAAGTAAACATCCTAACCGAATCAATCTAACTTATCCCTTTCCTAACAAACCAAACCAATCTAATCTAATCTGACCCGGCACTGTTCATGACTTCACGCGGTATTGTTCCCATGCTACAGTGCCGCGTGGGCCCCTAGTCCAGGACGAGCTGTCTTGGAGGGGTGGAGTAGTGTTATGGCAAGGGGATCTGGACTAGGGGCCCACGTGGCACTGTAGCGTGGGAACGATTGCCGGCGTGAAGTCGTGAACAGTGCCGGGTCAGATTAGATTAGATTGGTTTGGTTTGTTAGAAAGGGATAAGTTAGATTGATTCGGTTAGGATGTTTACTTAGGGGTCAAGTAAGTTGTCTCTATAAAAGGGACCATCATGTATCAATTAGAGTCAAGCAAGAAGAACCCTAAGATAGTCCCGAGGAACGGCGGCTGTCCAGGGTTTCTCTGCTAATTTATCTATCCCTAATCATTCCATATCAGACGCAAACTCGTTTTGTAGAGATTTGATGAGTTTGCATCTCAACTTTTGTGACAAAGCACATCTATGGATGTGCGTTGTTGGAAAACTTCTATGCAATTTTTTGGGTGTAGGGGACCTTTTCTGCCAAAGATGGTGTTTTGCACACAATACTTTCCCAGCTTAAAAGTGCCTTAGTTTCTTACTCTGTTTCCACCATTGTTGTACTTGTTTTACGACAAATTGTTTCTTACAATATCAGTATGATTTTGATACTTGCAAATTATGAACTGTAAAATTCAAAAATAGACATAATTTATTCACAAAGTTAGTGATTGGCATGTTGCCATCTTTATTTCCATACTATTATCTGGAAGACACAGCCCATTTTTTTCTTTCTTGTAATGCTTCATTAAGCAAATAGTTATGAATTTCTCACATTAAAACTGAAGTTGCATAGCCTCTGCTTTCATGGTAGCACTTGTTTTGCTGTCCGTAAAGTATGGACAAGCTATTGTGGAAATTTTCTTGGTACTTACCAGTCTAGGGCTTTCAGGTTTCGCTTTTACTATTTGTTAGATTGGTACTTATTATTCATAATGATATTATTGATGCAGTTAATGTAAGCGCTGGAGATGTTGCTTCTCTCATATATTTGTGGAACCCCTGGGCAATAGTCACTTGTGTGGGTTCATGTACATCGCCAATCGAGAATCTAATGGTTGTAATAATGATCTATGGAGCCTGTTCACGTAAGATAGTTTTAATTTTGTGTATCCATTCCCTATTTTTCTAGTATCAAGTTAAAACCTCCAATATCAAAACTGGAAATCACACTTTTTATCTTCATTGAGATTGGGATACTGATCCTTGGGTAACCTAGAAGGCTAGAATTCCCAAGTTTTATGCTGGTTAATAAATCTTTGTAATTTCTTAGGTCTGGCTCCTCTTGCTGCTTTTGGATATGTTATGGCCACGCATCTCTCTCTTTATCCTGCAATTCTCATTGTACCAGTCAGTACCACAACTTCTATTTACATTTTCATTTCAATTCAAATGTTCGATCATATCTGCTACTAACCTGCATGGTTGTCTACTAAAAATATAACTCTGTTTCAGGTCATTCTGTTGCTGGGTTATGGTCCAGATGCTCCTCCATCAAAAGTATTTCTTATAAAAGGGTCAAGTGCCAGTAAAAGTAATGTGTCAGAGAATGATAAAACAACCAGACAGAGAGTTGTTCAGCAGTTTTCATGGAAACCAGTACTTCAGTTTATATTTTGGCTGCTTATCTGGTCAGGCCATGTGTTGTTATTGAGCAGTGTTATTCTGAAGAAAGTTGGTGGCCTCCACGAGATGTTTGAAAAGTAAGATGCTGTAAGCTCCTTTTCTGGCCTTCAGTGGGACATGTTTCCTGGGAAGTCACCAAATTCATCTCAAAATGTGCACTAGTTTGCCCTTAGCCCTCTTCGCATATAAGACAGTTTATCTTAAAGTAATGAGTATAACTTTGATTGGGAGTTCCATTCAGATTTTTGCAAATCATGTTGTCATTGTAAAGGCAGTTTTCCCTATCCTGTAGGAGTTCAGTCTCTGATATTATCCCAATAATAACTTTTTTCAGTCTCTGAGCTTTATCTCTAAACAGCTCTTTTTATTCCAATCAACTCGTTTTGTCTGTCACCTGATTACTTTGTGTGGTGTTGTTTGCAGGACGTATGGTTTTATACTTACAGTGAAGGACCTATCACCAAATATTGGTGTTTTATGGTAAGTGTTGAGAATTTTCTAATAGAATATTTGGCATTGTCACTCAATCATATTTCCAATGTGTCTTATGCATTTTGAGAATGACTGCAGGTACTTCTTTGCTGAAGTCTTCGACTTCTTTAGAAATTTCTTTCTTATAGTCTTCAATATGAACATCATTTTTATGGTCTTGCCATTAGCCATCCGATTGAAGCATCGTCCGTGCTTTCTTGCATTCGTTTACACTGCAATTGTGGCAATATTGAAATCTTATCCATCGGTGAGTTTTTTTTATTATTTGTTTGATATTTCTAATAAATTAGTCTTTCAGGTGCAAAATATTGCCATAGCTATCTATTTTGTTCGTGTGCTCTAGTTTTTATTTTCAATCTGTTGATATGTCTCTTATTGTGATTTTTCCTGAAGGCTGGAGATTCAGCTCTGTATCTTGGTCTTCTAGGCTTATTTGTCAATGAATTAGCAGGTAGGTAGCAGTTTTACTACATATGTTTTTAATGGTTTCTAGAAAATTAATAATGCTTTATGTTTACATCTTGCAGAAATGCAGTTCACATTCTTCTTATTTTTCGGATATATTGGAGTCTCCCTACTTAGTCCTGTCATGCATAATCTGTGGATCTGGAGGGTCTCTCTCTTGCTCTGTGAATTAACACTATGTCAGGGACCTGTAATGCAAAGATTGTTTCTATTTTATCATTGCTAACCTGACAGGGTTTTCTTTTCAGGGCACTGGTAATGCAAATTTCTACTTTGCCACTGGTTTGGCTTATACTTGCCTTCAGGTAACCAAATGCTCTTATCATATGTTTCTTTCCTCCTTTTTGTGACAATACCTACCATTGCACTACTAGTAGCTTTTCTTGCAAACAGTTCCTTTTTTAATTTTTTTTTTTTGTAGATTTCTTAGCGGGAATTTAGGATTTTGTTTTGGAGCAAACTGTTGTGAACATAGATCGACCCCTTCCTTGAGGTTATTGGCCAGTTCATGTTTATGTTGCTGCCCCAAATCTGGTTTGAAAACCCAATCTTGAAAGTGAATTTTAAGATCAAATGTGGGAAATTATGCATAGGGATCAAATACTGACATTTATATATATTCTATTCTTTTTTGTTATGGACATATATATAGAAGTTATTCAGGGTACATATCTGTTAAAGTTGTGGAGGTTAAGCAAGGCCAAAGGGGCCATGGCTCCCCTCCTTATCCTTTAAACTTCTTCACTTGATATTAGTTACCAAATTTGTTTAAACATAGCATGCTGATGCCACCCCCACCTGAAGAAGTCCCCCAACTTCTGCCAGCGAGTTCCAGTCGGTTCTAAATTGGCAATTTCTCTAATTTAGCGAAATCCCGTTTTTCCAATTTGCAGACTGTGTTGCTCGTAGAGAGTGTAAGTTCAATGATAAAGCACGACAGAAAGCTAAGGTTACTTGTTACAAGCTAACTTGGTCCCTCAGACAATCAGAAGCTCAAGTGGTCAGCAACTCAGGTGCTTGAACACAAACAGCTCCTCATTCTGGAGTTTGTAGATGTAGCTCATATTCGATGTAACATGTTGTATTCTAGACCCCACACTTGTACAATACGAGGACCACAACTCTGACTCAAGGAAACACGACAGGGCTCGCCCTTTTGGTGACTAAAATTGTGCTCCCTGCCGAGCATATGGATTCCGTGATGTTCAGTGATGCAGCTTTGTTGAGTTGCCCTCATGTACAATTGATTCCGTCAGTCTGCTGGATCGTGAAGGAAACCAACATTTGAAAGTTAACAACCAAGTGGATATCTAAAAATTTCGTTTCTTCAGGACAGGGCCATTTTTTTAAAACTCAGGCCAGGGTCATTATTATGCGCGCGTTGCAGTTCGTAGCGTACGGCAGACACGTCTACTTCAGAGCTTTTCAACCGTTGGAATTTAATCCTCGTCCTTGCAGTTGCAGTGTAATCTTTGTTGAACACCGGGGTGCCCGTGGCACTGTTTGTGGTACCAGAAGTGTACTGAACTGGATTAATGGTTAGACCAACAAAATCTGTCCTGTTCCTGCTGCAGGCACTGTCTGAGTCTACCTAAATGACACTGCTAACCACCTACCCATCCCAACAAATATACGGAACTGGAGAAAAGCATAACATCGGCATGCTCCGCTAAATATACGGAACCGGAGAAATGCATTACTTCGGCGTGCTCTGCTCATCAGAATCGCGTGGCATCGACAGGCAACGCCCAGGCGCCGAGCAGTTTCCCGTTGGTTGGTTGCGAAAAGCCGGGCGCGCGCATGTCATCAGCTCAGCTCTCGCGTGGCTTCCACGGTTGCCGTGCGCGCGCGCGCGCGCGGTGCCGAGGGCCAGCCAGCGAACAGCGAAGTAGGCGGCCAAACCGGATCGGCTGCTAATGGCCGCCGCCGATGCCGTCACCGCGTCACGTCTTTCGTCTTCAGCCGTGCTGGCGGGCCGGATCGGAGCACGGATCCGGAGACGGGCGACTCGTCGTCGTCGTCTGGTTTTATTTGGAACTGTTCTGTCTGCAGTAGCTTCACGCGAACACGGCTCGGCGTTCTGACACAATCACGCATTCACGCACAGGGGTAGTACATGACAAACAGCGGTCACATTTGACAGGTATTGTGCTATACCGGTACAGAGTGATAGCCTTGTTTAGCTAGACGACGAGAAGTGTCACTTAGGGCGACAGCTCTAGCTCGAGCGAACATAGTTATAGATCTAACTTTATTTGGCTTAGCCTCACTTGCTAGAGAAAATATTTAATAAATCGTTAATTTTTTTTTCAAATTTTACCTATGAATCCCCTTTTTATTAGATATTTTTTCTCCGTCCTTACTCTCTTCTCTCTCACCTCCGCCCATATCTCTCCCTCTTCTTCATGTTATGCCGCTACTCACATTTCCTGTGCGCAGTGGGCACTGGTCCTCATCCTTCTCTAGCATGGTCCTTATTGTCCGATGGCACTCCTCACTCACTGGTGAAGCGCAAGCGCTAGGGTTTTGTGCGTTGAGCTATTACTTAAGAACATATTTGGTTGTTGGTGTGTTGCTGAAGTGGCTCTCAAAGTGGTCGGCGAAGCGCTACTGGGCGCAGCCTCACTTAGTAAACGTTTGGTATAGCTTCAACATCAGCTTCTATAGTTGTTCTACCTTAAAGCTTACCAAATGAGTGATTTTGCCTCAGTTCCGCCCATGGAGCCCCGCGAAATGTGCTAACACGAGAGGCGAGAAGCTGGTGGAGCTAAAAAAAACCCACTCCCACAAGCTTCATTGTCAGTGGACACCAGCCCACCTCAAGATACCAATCCAGGTGCCAGACGAGGCATGACAAAGGTGGGGTGTCGGTGGAGGATGGAGCGCGAAATGCACCTAGGTGGAGGACGGCGGGCGCAGCGCCACCGGGGTGCAAGCGGCCCAAGGGTCATCAAAGCTCGAGGCGAGCAAGGCATGGAACCACCAAGGGCATGCGAGCTCGGGCCGTCAAAGCTCAACAAGCAAGGCGTGGAGCCGCGGCAGGACGTGCCAGTGCGGGTCGCTAGAGCTCAAGAAGGGCGGCAGCGCTGGCCACGCGAGAGGCGTGCGTGAGGAACGGATAGGATGGAGTAGTCGTGATAATAAAAGATATAGTTGAAGTAGAAATAATTAAAGGAATAAATAAGAAAGAAAAAAGTATCACTGATATTTCATATATTTTACTTCCAAAAGAAACTATTTTACAGACATTTTTCTACGTTAAAACTGCTCCACCAAAGAAGCTGCTCTACCAAAGAGTTGCAATTGGAGCCCGATCAATCTAATGAACTTCGCGTACATGTTCAGTCATGTGTTGTACAGTGCGCGCACAGGGAAACAAGACCTTCATCACTTGTCGAGTCCGCGAAACACGGGCAGAGCATAGTCTAGCTATCACTCGCCACCCCACCCCACCCCCCCGCCATCACTCTTTATAGCTTTACGATCACTTACGTGTCCGCGTAGTGCAATGGCCATGGCGAGAAGCCCCCCCGGCCCTATGCATTGCAACGTCCACGATCACAGAGGGCATACACTGGTATACGCAACAGGTAACACTCTCACTGCATACACACAGTTACAGGTAGGTACGGCATGGTCAAGCCGGACGCTCTCGATCACGTTGCGGTATTGAATCCCTTCACCCAACCCTCTGGTTCAGCTACATGCCACGCTCGTGCCGGCTTGGGCAAAGACGCAAACCGAAGGACGCCCGGCGAGAAAATCACATCCCAACACACAGACACACGCAGGGACGCCGAGTCTGCGATATTTTTTTACTGCACCGACGCTTGAACGGCGCTTCTTCCCCTTCGGCCGCAAAGCAAAGCAGCTACAGCGGCCGACGCGGGGTCACCTCGCCGCGGTAGGAAGCGGGGTTTAATGGCGGAGCATTCATTCCGTTCCGGGGGGTGAGCGCGCGGTTGGGCGCTGCCGCTGCCCGCTGCTGCCCTTGCCTGCCTGGTGGTGCCTGCCTGCCACTGCGGTCGCTGCTGCAGAGTCCAGACGACCATGGTCCATGGACTCGTCGTCCAATTCATCAATGCTATGCTTGCTGCATGCCCTCGGTACTAATCGCCGGATACTCTGCGCTGCCGTGTGCCCGGCCGGCGCAGTGCGTCTGGTGGCAAAGCCGTTTCTTCAGAGTGGAGTACGTACGTAGTAGTATGCACAAGTACGTCAAACTTTTGATCACCCGGCTAATGATGATTGACGAGCAAGTCCACATCGACGGAGACGAGTATTCATTCATCATACACTTTGAGCAATGAGGCCCAAGTTGTCTGGTGCCTCAGAAAGCCGTGTACTGGTACGACATATATGTATCCATTGACGCATACAAATTGGCAGATACAGTCATACAGATTCATAAACAAGAACGCAACTCATCAGATTCATAAACAAGGACCGGGGTTTTGACGAAGTACTAGGTCGATGACACGGTTCGACTTGACGAACTGCGCGTGCGGCGTGCCCAAAACCCCGTGCATTTCCTAGAGGATGCACGCAGGACCACCGGCGCACCAGTGGCCAAGTAGAGGGCGACCAGGAGAAAGACTTGGGAGTATATATATACAAATTAGAATTTGGAGTAGGACTAGTATACTTCGCCCGTCTCTACAGTATTTGTCTTGATCCTCAACATGCCAGAAACGGCCATGGCATTCGCAGTCGCCTCGGCTCCAACAGTGACCTGCATTCCGCGTGCCCATCCATCCACACATCTGTCGCTGCACATTTTGACAGTGGCACGACTGACTGCGAGTCCGGCAGTCTGCAGGGCACTACGGCCATGGATGGTGCACACAGGTGGCAACTGGCAACCACCACCACGCGCGCACCATCACCACCTCGGTACCTCCTCGGTCTCAGAGGACGACCCAACCAAACCAACCAAGAATCCCGGTCTCCTCAAATCCCCAAATTGCATCGCATTGCAGCTCCGGAAAAGAACAAACCGGATCAGTTCGAGAAGAAGCTTCGGAGACGCTAAACTCACCTCTGGTCTCTGGAGACCCTGCTTGTTCCTTGTGTTTTTACAATGGAATGGAATGGGGTTCCTAAATAACCAAAAAAAAAAATACTAGTACTAGAGAGCATGGAAGGAGTTCACAAAAAAACACCTCGTGAGGTCCCGTAATTACAGATGCCTGACTGCTTGGCTATACCCCGACGATCCAACGGTACAGGGCCACGAACGCCGGCTCCTCCTCGTCCGGCGCGCGGTGCATCGCCGCGCCCGTCACCGCCTCCGGGTCCCACCGCCACGAGTCCTCCTGCCGGTGGCTCTGGCTCTGGCTATGGCTGCGGCTGTGGTGTCCCTGCTGCCCCTGGCTCCACCGCGCGCTGTGGTGGCCCTGGCTCCACCGCGCGCTCCACCGGCCGGAGAGTGAAGAGGCCGAGGACGCGAGGCGGTCCACGTACTCGCGCAGCCACCCGCGGGACCCGGCCGCCTCCGCCAGCGCCTCGCCGGGCGTCGCCGGCGCCGCCTGGGTCGCCGACTTGGCCGCCGCCGACGACACCGCGGGGCGGGTGATGCGGGACACGACGGCCTCCACCTCCTCGTCGACGCGGTAGTCGAAGGAGCCGAGCGAGTAGGTGCGGCGGTCGTCGCCCGCGGCGGACGAGCGGCGGTTGCTCACGCTGCCGATCTCGACGCGGAAGCTCCTCGAGTTGTTGTTGCTGCTGACCCGCGAGTCGAGCGGCTCCTGCGTGGCCCCCGCGGCGGGCGGCGGCGCCGGCGGCGGCGCGGTGGGGAGCGGCGGGTGCGGGAGCGAGACGGAGGCGCGGCAGAGCGGGCACGACGGCGTGGTGCGCAGCCAGGCGTCGACGCAGGCGGCGTGGAACGCGTGCCTGCACGCCGGGAGCAGCCGCAGCTCGGCGTCCGGGGAGAAGGGCGAGAGGCAGACCGCGCAGTCCGGGGAGCTCTTGGGGAGCGCCGCCAGCGCCGACGCCATCGTGAACAGCGGCAGCGACGCGATCAGGCGCTCCTTCTCGTCGTCCACCACCTCCGCGGCGTGCGCCTCCTCGGGCCCCACCGCCGCGGCGCTCCTCCTCGTGGACCCCACCTCCGCCGCCGTTGCCGCCTCCTCCGACGCGCGGCGGGCCCTGGTCGGGAGCGGGCTCGGGCCCCGATGCGACGACGAGGAGCGGGCGAGGCAGCGGAGGAGGAAGTGGATCGACACGGAGGCGAAGAAGACGAACGCGAGCAGCGCGGCGATGATGAGCAGCGAGGGGGAGAGGTTGAGCGACGACGACGAGGACGGCGGCGGCGGCGGCGGCGGCGGCAATGAGGACGGGAGTGTGGCCGCGAACGGGTCGCCGGCGGCCGGGGACGGCGGCGCGGGCGGCGGGAGGGCGTCCATCTGGGGTGCAGCAGCGGCAGCCCACGAGAGAGCGGTGGTGTGTTTATGGCGGCCTGCAGGCTCTGGCCTCCCGCCTTTTATTTATGGGTTTTGGAGTGCGTGGCGTGGTGGACCGGGGAGCCGACGGGGACGGCAGCACCAGCCGCCGTCAGCTATCAGCCAGACCACCGCAACAGCTTGGAAACGGGACAAAACGCTCTACTACTAGTAGTAATGGTTAGGAGGAGTTGTAGTAGATCACACAGCCTGTGATGATTCACAGGAAGGTGAGGGTGTGACACTTTCTGTTCGTCAGTTTCTCCTCTACAAACTTTTTGTTCGTCCGTCATCGAAGATTTCCGTTGGTGACTTCTGACTTGGCTTGGTTAATTAATGCATATAATAATATACGTGTGAGGTGTAGCAAAATTGCACAAGTAAGGTCAACCGGCTGTAGTTCAGCCGATGATTCATCCTAATGCTCTTGTCATTTCCCAATTCAAGTCAAATGAACTTTCTTGATGCTGGTGCTCGTAATTTCCAGGGGATTTGTAGCTTGCCCTGGATTTTTTTCAAGCTTACTTTTATTATTTGATCTGGTCACGAAAGTGTTTTCTACAATGTGCGGCCACGGTTTTCGGAATACCCGTCATGAACACTACTACAGAGACCGACCATATGAACATGTATACACTGCGCGTGTCATTGTATAGTGATTATAATAAGTTTTCCTTGTGATAAGATCATCATGCCACATGTTTTTTTTAGAAAACTATTCCCATGGCCAAGTAATAAAGATTGTCATAGGTTAGCTCATCCAAAGAGGCAATATGACAGTTGCCAAGTCTACAACAAACATCTTTGCGAAAGTAACAACTTTCAGAAAGAAGAGTGATCCCTATGATGATTTCCCTTCAAAGTAAAGGATAGTTTTACTGCTAGTATATGTTCAGGAGTCCATATATGTCCTTTAAAATGAAAATGAGGTCTTAAGATAAGTTACTGCATTGCACTTTAATCATTTTGGCAAAGCAGACATCCCTACATAGCACAAACCTGAGACTGCATTGGCAGCTGGTGATGTAATCTATCAATCATTATCCAGAATCTATCATCATCCAGGGCAAGCAAAGTGTCACAGCTCTCGCAACACAGAAAATGGGAATGACACATAAAAGGTAATATAACAAGAGTTGGAATAGGAAAAGGAAAAAGAAAATTTCGTTTCAACGCTTGTACTTTTAATTCCTTCGAAGTCCTTTAGTACAATTGGACGTGGGTGTATTGTGGGCTGCTTGTGGCACATGTCTAAAGAGACTTGTGGCATATGCATACACGTGCTTTGTGGCTGGCACAAACAGTTCAGCTGTTTTGCTATAATCACCTTGCATTGCACACACTGTCCAGTATCAAGCACCATATATTCCAAAGACACTCCTAATGATGTTGACTATCAGAAATTTTGCCGTAGGATGGATAGAGAAAAAGAACCATCGATCTGTGTTTTTCGATCGGGGTCTACAGGCATCATCAGCTTTTGGACCAAACACAGTCTATGGGGCTTACTTGGGAAGCTGCACCTCAAAGGCGGCTTCAGGAAGAAGCTGCTGCTCAAGCCCTTTTCGACGATCATGCGCAGCACTGCACTGTGGCGAACTACTACTACAACTAAAATAACAGCACCGACAAGGAATCGATTGAGGCAGAATTAATTCGATCAAATCAGCCATGAATTCGCGTCAAATCAGTAGCAGCAGTAGCGCCTCTAGCTAACCTAGGCAGTGTACTGTGATTAAACCGAGATCTACTCTGAAAATACATGCATGAAGCGGTAACTTTTCTCTTTGCCAAGTTGCATCGATTGGGAGCAACATCGTCAGATGGATCGAGCACAAGTACTCTGAGCAATGTAATGCCATGCTGGTACGTTCTCGGTACGTTGCCATGCCGCTGCCATAACGCCTCTCGCCGAGGAATTTATGAACTCCATCAGACACGTATCAACCTTGTGGCCCCCTTGCTTTCACTGCATAAATGACCAATTGGACGAATAGTTACCAGCAAGTCTAGAAGAAAACGGTCTCTTGGATTGATTAGATTCCCTCTTCTAAGCAGGCCGGAGTAGATGGTGCATTTGAAAATTTTAAATATGCTTAATGTTTTAAAATATATATGATGAAATTACAATGAGAAATGCACTCGGTTAATATGTAAGTAGTATCTGAGAATTCGAACCAAATCTGTCACAAGGCAGGGCCAGGAGCTGGCAGGAGCATGTGCTAATATATCTTGACTAGATTGGTAATTTTGTATTGACTGAGCAGCGCAATCTTTGATAATGATTTGGAGACATGTTGGAATTTGACTTGGAATTGTTTAGCCATTTCTGAATTCTCTTGCACATGCATAGAGTGGGTTGTTGGGGATAGAAGCATCGTGCATCAGCTACTGAGCGCTGGCCATTAAACTAGTAGTACATACTATATACATACAGCAAAGTAAACACTCCTATCTCTACACTATCGCGCACGTATGGACAATGCCATGATCGATTGATTAGTCACGAATAGGTGTAGAATTATTTTGGCATCCAGCACAGCGAGAGAGGTACTATATTAATTGCCTCACATGCAGGTTAACAAGCATGTATAAATAAATGGTAATACGAGATGCAAATATTGCAGATTGTTTAAATTAATACTGCTCGTATAATATCTGCAAAGCGCGTCGGCGGAATTCATTGGTGCTCTGTAACATTACTATTATACTCCAGTGGAAGTTGTTGAACATGCATGTTTCCTTCTCATTGATTAATCATTTCTGGCATACTCCTATGTTTTTAAGGGTTACTTTCCCTCCAAAATAAATGAACAGGAGATCTAGCCTTCGCTAGTAAAAAAAAAAAATATAGCACCTGCCTAAGATTGCGCTTGTGAATCAGAACTAAGGTAACACCTTAGAGTGCGTCTGCAGCATCTATGGCTGCAGAGCTCCGACGAAACCTTTGCGCGGCCGCGGCAGAGTTGTTGGCGGCGAGGGTGAGGAGGAAGATGAACAGTAATCTACCGGCCCGCCGAAAAACCAATCGAGTGAGTGATGCATCACTCAGGTGACATATAGATAGACTCTATAGACACTCTTTCATTTCTTTCTAGACCCTGATGGCAGTCTGCAATATATGGTATGGTAGTGCTACTCACGCTTGTAATGTGAACTCCTGCCTCTTTCTTATTAATTTTAAGCCAGGTAACCAGATCTTTAAAAAAAAAAACACCCTTCAGACAAAATTTTCTTTTTATCGAATCGATCTATTTTAACTTTAACTATAGAATAAAAAATTTGTATTATTTCAAAGATAATAAGTCTACTGCTTCCTATCAAGTCAATGTATCTCAACTTTGACTAAATATGTATACAAATTATCATTCATTTAGGATATCAAATAATTATAATTAATTTGTCAATTAAAAACATAGTTTATAGTATATTTATTTGGAGTCACCGACATGGAGCATCTCCAAGAGTTTGCCAAAATTCACTTGGCAAATTTTGTGATTTAACAACTCTCTAAAATATATAGCAAGTGAAAAAAGAATCCTCTCCAATAGTTTGCTATAATTCACTTGCCAAACACAGATCAAACTTATATCAGGAACCCCGAGGCAGAAATAAAATTATATTTATATCCTTCCACCTCTTGAAAACTTTACATGAAACCCCGAGCGAAATAAAATTGTTTTTCACCCTTCCACCTCTTCTAAAAGCTCGATGGCAAGTCGGGTCCGCGCGCGGATATATCCGCGTGCGGGAGGAAAGAATAGCAACTTGGGATAAATGAGGAGTTGATTTAGGGAGTTGTTGGAGAGTGTTTTTTGTGATTTTGCCAAAAAATAAGGATAGCAAGTTAATATACCAAGTTGTTGGAGATGCTAAACCAAGTCAAATTTAAAGAAGTTTAACTTGATTCAATTGCAGAATTTCACCTTTCATTTTGAACTCAAGAATTGCACCTTTTTGGGTTCCCACGCCAGATCTCTTGGGCGCCCTTGTGTATCCGATCCTGTAGTAGAAGAGCACGCTAGCGAGAGCGAAGACGTGACGTGCCAATGTGCCATGGCCGGCGCCCTCGCGCGCGCACACTGCACACACACACACACACACACACACACACACACACAGATGGACAAGTTGATGCAGATCTGGAAATGCACGGCGGCGCGGCGGTAATGGTGCTGGATGCGTGCACGACCCAATTAACCCTGCTAGCTACTAGTTTGTCCATGTCCATGGTGTCAACCATCGTAAAGCCAAACAGTAGGAGTTGGTGGGGTTGTACCCGGCACGGTCAGCAGGATTTAACCGGCTCAACCTCTTGCGTACGTCCTTGGATGGATCAATCGGCGTTCCACCGTACAACTGCTTAGATTAGCGCCAAAACATGCAGCTAATTTTACACAGATAGAAATTTAGTCTGTTCGGCTGGTCATATAAGCGCCGTGATAAAATAAGTTTCCCCGAGAGGAGAGGAGATACGTATACTTCCTTATCACTAGTATTTTGACTGCAGTTAGTTGATCTTATGTTAATAATGCATAATTATAATAAGCACCCTGTATAATTATGCTGAGAGCTAGCCAGCATAGGTCCATATATGGAAGAACACGCGTTCACATCCAAGGATTTGTAATTTTGTGCCTAGCTTGTCCTTTTAATTTGGCGCAGAAAAAAAAAATCTATGCTTTGACGCCTAAATCTATGGGGCCGAGGCTGGATAAGTTAAGGAGCTAGAGATGCCTTGAGACACACTACAACCTTGTTCTTTGTCCTTCCATCCCGGCCCCTGGAGACCTTCCAAAGCAGCGACGCACCCATCACATCGCTAATTCGCCGTTTGTCTGAAGCATATGAGAACAAACAAATCAAGGCTAGACTTCTGATTCCTGCAGCTGCCCTTGTTTGTTTAGAACACTGCAACCCATGGGGCAATGTAATCGGGAGGAGTTGAGGAATATTATTGTATTGTATTCTCTCCAAAGCATGCTACCCTTGCTAGGTTCTTCGAGAAACTTAAACTATGGGTAACACAGGCTCGCTGTTTCTACTACAGTTTCTTCTTCTTCTCATGTTGCCAGTTGCCGGCACTGCATTGCATTGCAGGTGGCCTAGGGATCCAGGACTGACTGAGTGTGTGACGCACCGTCTTTTTTTCTTTGACATGATCGAGATTGGCAAATTGTGTTGTTTATATGATGTCATTAACGGTCAAATTTGTTGGTAATACCGATGGTTCGTACTGGTTCTGGATCGGGTGAGTGGTTCCATTAAGAATCTGTTCTTGAGATGTGAAATGCCGTTAGCTCCTAGTACTAGTACTAGTACTAGCAGTACTTGTACCTCATTGTAAAAGTGAGCTTTTGCTCTCAGTAAGATCATCACACTCGGACGGACTTGCTGAACTACTGGAGGCCTCCAGTTCTACTACTACTACTTCACCTTTTACATGTAGCCCAATAAAAGGTGCAAAAGATGATTCCTTGTTCTTTTCCGTTATTATGGACCAGAAGAAAGGACTACTGCGAACACAAGGTTCATACTTGTGGTTCAGTTGTGATGATGAGTGATTGATTCAACTACTAGCATCTCGGATGGGGTGCTCTCTCGACGGTGGTGAAAGCCACGAGTTCCACATGTACCTTGGCTTGTGTTGTGCGGTGTCGAGCATGGAGGCGGTGGCCGACGGCGAGGTGAAGGTCAAGTGATGGCGGACCGCGCCGAATGGACCGGAGCGGTGAAAGGGCGGGACGATCGAGACTTGGGACCGAGGGACCCGGAATCGCCGGGCGGGATCGCGTTGCGGCACTTGGCTTCGACAAGTGCAAGGACATGGGCCGGTTTGTTGGTTTGGGCCTCAAAACCAATGGTGGAGGGTTTCGGTGGTTTGGGCCTCAAAACCACCCGGCTGGGTTTTCAGGTTGAGCCTCAAAACCCCTCGGGCGGAGGTCCCGAGGCGGACGGACGGCACGTGGCGGCATCGGGGAGTTCGCGTCGAGGCGGCTACCGGTGAGAAGGCGCGGTGGCCGTCGGATCGAAGATTGCATCGAGTCGGTTCGAGTTGGACCGCAATGTCCCAGGGGGGCTAGCGGTTTGCTCAGAGTTGTATCAGGGGCAAAAACTGAAAAATGAAATAAGCCCGGTCGATAAGTAAGGTGGAGGGAGCCCCATCTCCCTCACCTCTCTCATTTGCATTTTCTCATTTAGGGTTTTCTTCCTCTAGTTGCTTGTGAGTGAGAGAGAGGTCCACTAATCCTTCATTAGTGTAATCGAACTCGTGTGAAGGGAATGGAGGTCCCGAATCCTCCATGTTTCCTCGTGGAGTCAGATCATTGAGTTGCTTGCATTGATTCGCGTTTTGTTCTTCGCGTTCTTCGTTTTCCCCTCCTCCCCACTTGTTCCCGAGTTGATTTCTCGAGCTGTGGTGCATCTCTTTGCAAACCACTTGTTTCTACTTGATCATAGTCGTGGGTTGATCCTTTTCACCGAAGGATTTCATCTGAATCCTCACGAATCCACAGATCGGGTAGAATCAAGAATTTCGGGGAAAAATTGACCTAGAACTGAATTTCGTCGATTTCCGAAGTTGCAGTGAGTTTGGGGTTGTGATCTTCATGGATTAGTCTTAGAACTACCTTGTGAACCCCTCTGCAAAATCTCAGGTCGATCCGAGTTGAATTGATTGAGTTTTGGCTTTGGAATCGAAATTTCCAGGGTTCTGTCCGCAAATACCGGACACGTCCGGTGTGCATACCGGACACGTCCGCTAGACTTAACTTTGGAATTTTAAGCTGAAATTTTGTGGAGACCTTCTTCTGTGTGTCTAGTTTCTAGGGTTAAAATTTCACGATTTTTGGACATCGTTTGTTTGGGTTTTGATTTTTCTCCCAAAGTCGCTCTGTGCAGGAAATACCCAGACGTGTCCGGTGTAAATTCGGACGTGTCCGGTATTCCAACCTTGGACTTTTGATCTCATATTCTGTGGAAAGCTTCCTTAGGGTGTCTACTACCTCTGTTAAAATTTCATAATTTTTGGACACCGTTTGGTTGGATTTTCTATTTTTCTCCTAAGATTGGTCTCAGGCTGAAACCGAGGTCCGGTTCATACCGGACGCGTCCAGTATGAGGTCCCCAGATGAAGACCGAAAGCTGATTTGTTCGCTTCTTGACCGTTCGAGCTCCGATTCGACTTCCGCTTGTTGCGTTGGGTTTCTAGCATCACGCGTTTCGTATCCAAGTACTCTTGTCACAAGTTGACTCGAGTATTTTGGATTGACCACTCCTTCCTTCTCGATAGGATTCGAGTGCGCCCCTTTCGAAGTTTCGTCGAGTGCTTGTCTTCGATCTTTCTCATTTGATCCGCTGTACCTCTTGGACATCTCCAAGGGTATCCACCTACCCGTTAGGTCGTGATCTTACCGCCGCTTGTGGTTTTGCTTTTGGGGTTCGATTTTTGGGACAGTGGCCGAGAGTTTCGAAAGAAATTTGAGGCTCCCATTCACCCCCCCCTCGGTCGCCGTTTTCGGTCCTTCAATTGGTATCGAGCAGGTTAAGGATCAGTCCACCTTAACCGGTTCTTGATCTTGAAGGCGACATGGCTCGTGGTTTAGGGAAGCCACCGTTTTTCGATGGAACAAATTACCCGCATCGAAGATTCGGATGTCCGCATATCTCCGCAGTCTCGGTGCGAGGGTATGGGAAATTTGTGAGAATGAGGCTTACGTTGTTCTCCCCGCCGTGTTGGTCGGGAGCAAATGGAACAACACGATGCCAATAGCGAGGCACGTAATGCTCTCTTCTCGAGTCTTTTCGAAGTCCGAGTTTGAGCGTGTCGGACACTTGACTACTTGCTAGAGAGATCCGGGGTGAAGCTACAGAGCTATCACGAGGGGACTCCCTAAATTAAGACCGGACTCTTTGACACATACAAGCGGGAGTATGAGAGTTTCCGGCAGCTTGATGGCGAGACCATCGATTCTATGTTCTCACGCTTTCGACCATTGTCAACAAGATGCGTGCGAACAAGCCAAACTTGCCCTATGACGATCATGAGAGAGCTTTGAAGTTGTTACATGCTCTTGATCGGAGGGTTTGGGATGCGAAGGTGCAAGCTCTTCTCGAGTCGCAGAACTACGAGACCCTCACGTGTGGACGAGCTCTTGAAAGAATTTGAAGTCCGGTGAGATCGACCACGGATCCAGGCCAAACTTCACAACCCCCTCTGCTCCGACTATGGCGGTGGTGTCGTAACGGTGTCACTAGTTCTTCGCCTAACCCCTCCTCTGCGATGTTTGCCTTGTCTTCGTTGATCACGGTGGGGGAGGAGGAGAGTTGGACGTGCTTTCGGAGACGATGAGTGGCCCTCGTCATCAGCCGGTTCTCGCGGTTCCACAACAAGCGCTTGAATCGTCGGCGAGGTGGACCGAAGGATGGATGCTATGGATGCGGCGACCCCGACCACTTCGCCGCCAAGCGTCCCCAAGCGAAACAAGCACTCCTTCGGTAAGTCCACCTCCGACAAGCACAAGGAGAAGCGCGAGTACACCTCCGGCAAGTACAAGTCCAAGGGAGGCTTTGACAAGGAAGCGATGAAGCGCAAGTTCGTGAAGAAGTTCAAGGCAAGAGAGCGCGCCTTCCTCGCCTCCCTCGGCGACCTCGACTCCGACAACGAGCATGCTTCCTCCTCTTCGAGCGACGACGTAACACCCCCGGTGTTACGTTAGCCTAAACCTGCCATGTCATCATCATCATTGCATGAGCATTCATAATTAGGGAACACTAATTCAAACAAACAAAATGAGTTTATCAATTTCTAGGGTTGGTTGAGCTCTTTCATATCGTATGCGTATGTGCATGTCATTAAACCTTCTTCACAATTTTACTTTTGTTTATAAAAGCAACCAAATAAAAGCAACCTTGGTGTGTACAAGTGCTTGGCTAACCCTAGCTCACACCCTAACCATGTTTTATAAGTCAAATGATGCAAAAGCAAGAATCGAAGTTGGATTTGGAATCCGAATCCCAAAATCCTAACCCTAGTTGGTTAAGTGTTGGAATTGAATTTCATTTGGTGAGCTAACTATAATTAATTTTGCAAATAAAAGTTGCTAACCAATGGCACCATTTTAAAGTATGAAGTCTGTACTTTGAAGTATGCTATTGGTTGGGTTTGAAAAGTTCCACAACATCATTAATTAATTGCCCAAAAATCCAATTTGAATTTCCTTTTCAAAATCTTGAAATTTAAAGTGTTTTTGCCCCTTTTCTAAATTTCATCTCAAAATATTCAAAATTTGGGAAAACTACAAAAATACAGTTTGTGCATCTCTTTGAGCTCTACAACTTTGGTATACAAAGTTTTTCAAGTTTTTGAATAAAATTTAAACTAATTTTAAAAGTTTTCCAAATTGGAAAATGTCCTCTTTTGATTTTTAAACTCTAATTCAAAAATTATTTGGTTTCATGAAAAACTTCCTAAATGAAAGTTGTAGATCTTGCTAAATGGAACAACTTTTATTTTTGGAGATTTTCATCTTTTATTCAAAAATCAAAAGTAATTTTGAAATCCTTAAAATTAAGGTTTTGCCCTCTTTTTGAATTTGAAATGCAAATTCAAAATATATTTGAAATTTGACAAAACTTCTTTAATAAAAGTTGTAGAGAATTAAATTTTGAGCAATCTGTATTTTTGGAATTTTTCAACTTTTATTCAATTTTTGGGAGTAATTTGAAAAGGGAGGAAGTGAGGTGGCACTGTGCTACAGTAACCGAGGGGGGAAGTTTTCTTTCTCTTCGCCCAGGCCATCGCCGGCGTCGTGGCAGCCGCTCCCTCGCGCCTTCCCCGGCGTTTTGCGCTCGGCCAACCATCTAAGCATCGCCACGGTCGCCGGGCTAGTTCGCCGACGTGTTCCCGCCTTTAAAAAACTCAAACACGCCGCCGTGTCCATCTTTGCGCCCCCAAGCCCGCCGGGCGATCACCTCCGCTCGACGGCAAAATTGCCGCTCACCCCTCCACCATCCACTGCGCAACCGCTTGCAGGCAGCTCCGCAAGTCTTTTCGCGACGCTTTTGAACATCGTGCGTCATTCAATTTAGCGAGCCGCCCACAATCCTCTTCTTCTTCACCACCTGCAAAGCAGCGGCCGCCCGTAAGGCACCTCCCACCTCGCCGGCCTGTCCGGCGGATCCCTCGCGGCCGAGCGGGCGGTGCTCAGCTCCACTCCCCGAGCTCTTGGTCGTCATCGACCCGTCGGTTCGGTCTCTACCGCGCGGGGCGTCGGAGGCGTCGCTTTCGCCGCCCCACGGTGCGCCACCGCCGTCGCGATCCACCAAGCCGCCATAGCCACTGCGTCGCTAGCTCCGACCACCGTTTTGGTCGATTCAACCCTTGGTCGAAGTCGCGGTGATGAGAGGGTGCAGTTGGTGCCTTTGGTTTGACGATTGAGCTCGTCGACGGCGAACTCGCTGCCCTCCCCGGCGGTCGCCGTCGTCCTGTCCCTCTGTTTGAAGGAGAAGGAGAGGGCGGGTGTCGGTGGAGGGAGAGGAGGGAAGGCAGTGGGCGCGCAAGGAGTGTGATGGGCCGCAACCGGCCGATCGGGCCGCACAGTGGTCGTGGGAGAAGTGAAAAGGTTTTCTCTTTTTCAAAATGAATTTCATTTCTCTGATTTTCATATTTTTGCTATAAATTCATTTGGGCGGTTAAAAATGTGCAAAAATATGATCTGTGTTCCTTGAGTGATGCACTACCTAGGAAAAATGCTAACTCTGAATTTTCAATAAAATTTAATTGTGCAATAATTTGCTCTTTTAATTATTAAATGCCACTTCAATGATTTTTAGTAATTAAAATATAAGTCCAAAAATTATGAAATTTGTTTTATGTGCTAATTAGATGATAATGATCTTAATTATGAAGTTTGATCGTGTTTTGACTAAGTTTTGTATTATGCTTAATTGATACCCTTGTTTAATTAGTGTTTAATTAATTAATCTTTTAGTTAATTAGGGTTTAATTAATCTTCAATTAGCAAGTTAATTAGTGGCTTTCAACGACTGTAAAAATGGTTAATAAATTAGTAATCACCCTTAATCACTATTAGGGTTGTCTGATTTTGGGATTGAGTGATGACCCTAGGTCATTAACCCTAATGACCTTCGGCATTTTATGTTGATTGCGCATCATTAGTCCGTCGTCGTCGACGCTAGTCATACCTTCTTAGTGCAACTATACCGTGAAGGAAAGTTGTACTCAAGATAGGTTAACAATCGTTGCATCATTATCACATGCTCTTTTATTACTGCATCGTAATCATGCATCTCAATCGTGTAGTTGATCCGACTCCCGTCTCAGAGGAAGGTTACCAGTGTGAGGAGGTTGGTCCTGATCTCAACAGTGTCATCGCTGCTCCTAACCTCGTCGAGCCCCAAGGCAAGCCCCGGATGCATTTAAACCCCGCCTTGTATTTGAAAAGCTTTTATATTGTATGTTGATGATGTGATGCATTAGGTACTTGAGGAGTTGTGTGATCACCTAATTTGGTGCATTTACCATACCTTGATATATACCCCGGATACCTGTTTTGATTTCAAAAATGCTAGTGCATGCTTAGCCCCGCAAATAGCACAGGCTTTATGAAATGTTTTTAAAGATGTGATAACAAAAGTTTCCCCCTAGAGGGCAATTACGAAAACCCGATGCTACTTTTGGTATCCCTTCACTTTGATCGGGTCAAGGGTACGCAACAAGAGCATGATGATGAGTAAATTGAGACCGGGTGGAGTGACTTGCACCGGGGAGGGGCTAGTGCCCCGGTGTAGTGTCGCCCACTTGTGAGTCGGTTAAGCACCATTCGTTGTCTTGGCCCTTGGATCATGAGGTTATTGGATAGTACTAGTCGCATGCTAATGGCGGTAAGCTCCCTCGTATGATCCATGCGAGAACGGACAACCGCACGGGAAGTAGCGTGTACCGATACTACGGGTATACCCGTCGACGGTTGCCAGACCGGGCGGCGTAGGAAAATGGTGTCTTGTACTCTCGTGGCTAGGATCCGTTTCGACAGGGGAGAAATGCAAGCGTGAGTTGATGTATGTGAGATGTTTGGTCCTCGCATACATCGTGGTGGCTAGGAAGCCCCAATTTGGGTATATGAAGTTTATTCGAATCGTCGTGTGCTCCACGATATGGGAGCCGTGATCCTAGCACCCGCATCGTAGTAATAATGGAAGTTGATGATGGAAAGTTTTGAATCCGTACTTGGTTGACAAGTGATTGATGTAGTAAAATAAGGACTGGCTTAGTCTCTTTTTTGCAAAGGTGTCATTTGATCTTGCTAAAGCCTTACCTTGATTCCCATTAGCCAAAGATTCCCGAGTCTTCTCCCAAATTTTTGGTCGGGTAAGTCTTGCGGAGTACTTTTTGTACTGGGGTTTGTTCGACCCCATTGCGGTGTGAACCGCATGGACAAGTGTGCTACGGCCCTTGTTGCATGACGGTGATCGAGGAAGAGTCTACCGAGGAATAGATTGTGTGGCCTCTGGGCAGGGCACTTTTGTTGTGTGATTGTAATAAAGTTAAGTAATGATACTTCCGCTGTCTTGTAATAATGCTACTCTGGTTTGTATAAGTTTGATAAAAGTTTTGTAAAATAAGTTATTGTAAGTCTTCCGCTACTCTGGTATTTTGTATGAAAACTGTTGTAATACTGTGATGTCTCTATAAGTATCGATCCTGGAGTGATCGTGGTTTATCGGGGGTTCACCCGACGGAACTCTTTTTAGGTTATATGGTACACAAGTATGGCCCGATGAGGTCTTAGGGACAATGTCGGTGCTTGTGGGCCATGTAATTTAGAAGGTTACGCCACGAGAGGGTATCGAGCGGTATTTACAAAGATACTCACAAGATTACTTTTTAAAAACTTCAAAATGTTTTGGATCCAAAGTTAAATGTGGTTTGGTCCAAATTGCTTTCGCCTCCGTCTTAATTCTTTCTAGTAGCCTTTCTAGGTGCTATTTAAAAGAGTTTTAAGCGGAGTATCATGTTGTTTTCCTTTTTTGCCCTATATTATTAAAAAGAATGCTTATATTAAATTTAAAAAGTCTTTTGCTTGATCCGTAGGTTCGATCATGCATCATGTTTAATTCACTTGTTTAAAGAATCATATCCCCGATAACAAGTGGTTGGGCTAAGTAACATCAATCCTATTCTTGCTAGCCCTAAGGATCTCAATCTCATAGGTTCTATATGTTCTTCTTATGAAGGATCAAAACATAGATGTGATCTTTGGAATAAGTTGGTTGAAGGAATTCTTGAATGAGCCTTTCAGGAGTTTCTTCCTTCCTTCACCTAAGCCACGATTCGTTTCCAAGAATTGTGACTTTCTAAAAACATGAGACTTGTAATATGAACCCTTCCACCTCCCTTATGAAACCATGTAAGATGTGTTTATTTGACACGTTTCCTTTTCCATTACTTAGCCCTAAGCTTTGAATCTCGGGACGAGATTCCTTTTTAGGGGAATATAATGTAACACCCCGGTGTTACGTTAGCCTAAAACCGCCATGTCATCATCATCATTGCATGAGCATTCATAATTAGGGAACACTAATTCAAACAAACAAAATGAGTTTATCAATTTCTAGGGTTGGTTGAGCTCTTTCATATCGTATGCGTATGTGCATGTCATTAAACCTTCTTCACAATTTTACTTTTGTTTATAAAAGCAACCAAATAAAAGCAACCTTGGTGTGTACAAGTGCTTGGCTAACCCTAGCTCACACCCTAACCATGTTTTATAAGTCAAATGATGCAAAAGCAAGAATCGAAGTTGATTTGGAATCCGAATCCCAAAATCCTAACCCTAGTTGGTTAAGTGTTGGAATTCGAATTTCATTTGGTGAGCTAACTATAATTAATTTTGCAAATAAAAGTTGCTAACCAATGGCACCATTTTAAAGTATGAAGTCTGTACTTTGAAGTATGCTATTGGTTGGGTTTGAAAAGTTCCACAACATCATTAATTAATTGCCCAAAAATCCAATTTGAATTTCCTTTTCAAAATCTTGAAATTTAAAGTGTTTTTGCCCCTTTTCTAAATTTCATCTCAAAATATTCAAAATTTGGGAAAACTACAAAAATACAGTTTGTGCATCTCTTTGAGCTCTACAACTTTGGTATACAAAGTTTTTCAAGTTTTTGAATAAAATTTAAACTAATTTTAAAAGTTTTCCAAATTGGAAAATGTCCTCTTTTGATTTTTAAACTCTAATTCAAAAATTATTTGGTTTCATGAAAAACTTCCTAAATGAAAGTTGTAGATCTTGCTAAATGGAACAACTTTTATTTTTGGAGATTTTCATCTTTTATTCAAAAATCAAAAGTAATTTTGAAATCCTTAAAATTAAGGTTTTGCCCTCTTTTTGAATTTGAAATGCAAATTCAAAATATATTTGAAATTTGACAAAACTTCTTTAATAAAAGTTGTAGAGAATTAAATTTTGAGCAATCTGTATTTTTGGAATTTTTCAACTTTTATTCAATTTTTGGGAGTAATTTGAAAAGGGAGGAAGTGAGGTGGCTTTGTGCTACGATAACCGAGGGGGGAAGTTTTCTTTCTCTTACGCCCAAAGGCCATCGCCCGGCGTCGTGGCAGCCGCCTCCTCGCGCCTTCGGCGTTTGCGCTCGGCCAACCATCTAAGCATCGTCACGAAGTCGCTGGCTAGTTCGTCGACGTGCCCTGGCCTTTAAAAACTCAAACACGTCGTAGGTGTCCATCTTTGCGTCCCCTCTCTCGCCCGGCGATCACCTCCGCTCCATCCGGCAAAATTGCCGCTCACCCTCCACCATCCATCGCAATTGCTTGCAGGCAGCTCCGCAAGTCTTTCGCGGCAGCTTTTGAACATCGTGCGTCATTCAATTTAGCCGAGCCGCCCACAATCCTCTTCTTCTTCACCGGCAAAGTGAGCGCCGCCGTGGGCACCTCCACCTCGCCCGGCTTTCGTCCGGCGGATCTCCGGCCGAGCAGGCAGTGCTCCAGCTCCCACTCGAGCTCTTGGTCGCCATCGACCCGTCGGTTGGTCTCTACCGCACGGGACGCGGCGGAGACGCCGCCGCCGCCGCCACGGTGCGCCACCGCCGCCGCGATCCACCAAGCCGCCATAGCCATCGCGCCGCTAGCTCCAGCCACCGCTTTTGGTCGATTCAACCCTTGGTCCGAGTCGCGGTGATGAGAGGGTGCAGTTGGTGCCTTTGGTTTGACGATTGAGCTCGCCGACGGCGAACTTCGCCGCCTCCCTCCCCATGGCCCCGTCGCCCCGGCTCCCTGCTTTTGAAGGAGAAGGAAAGGCCGGCCCAAAGGTGTCGGGGGGAGAGAGAGGGGAAGGCAGTGGGCGCGCGCGGGAGTGTGATGGGCCGCAACCGGGCCGATCGGGCCGCACAGTGGTCTGTGGGAGAAGTGAAAAGGTTTTCTCTTTTTCAAAATGAATTTCATTTCTCTGATTTTCATATTTTTGCTATAAATTCATTTGGGTGGTTAAAAATGTGCAAAATATGATATGATCTGTGTTCCTTGAGTGATGCACTACCTAGGAAAAATGCTAACTCTGAATTTTCAATAAAATTTAATTGTGCAATAATTTGCTCTTTTAATTATTAAATGCCACTTCAATGATTTTTAGTAATTAAAATATAAGTCCAAAAATTATGAAATTTGTTTTATGTGCTAATTAGATGATAATGATCTTAATTATGAAGTTTGATCGTGTTTTGACTAAGTTTTGTATTATGCTTAATTGATACCCTTGTTTAATTAGTGTTTAATTAATTAATCTTTTAGTTAATTAGGGTTTAATTAATCTTCAATTAGCAAGTTAATTAGTGGCTTTCAACGACTGTAAAAATGGTTAATAAATTAGTAATCACCCTTAATCACTATTAGGGTTGTCGATTTTAGGATTGAGTGATGACCCTAGGTCATTAACCCTAATGACCTTCGGCATTTTATGTTGATTGCGCATCATTAGTCCCGTCGCCGACGCTAGTCATACCTTCTTAGTGCAACTATACCGTGAAGGAAAGTTGTACTCAAGATAGGTTAACAATCGTTGCATCATTATCACATGCTCTTTTTTATTTGCATCGTAATCATGCATCTCAATCGTAGTTGATCCGACTCCGCCTCGGAGGAAGGTTACCAAGTGTGAGGAGGTTGGTCCTGATCTCAACAGTGTCATCGCTGCTCCTAACCTCGTCGAGCCCCAAGGCAAGCCCCGGATGCATTTAAACCCTGCCTTGTATTTCGAAAAGCTTTTATATTGTATGTTGATGATGTGATGCATTAGGTAACAGGAGTTGTGTGATCACCTAATTTGGTGCATTTACCATACCTTGATATATACCCTGGATACCTGTTTTGATTTCAAAAATGCTAGTGCATACTTAGCCCTGCAAATAGCACAGGCTTTATGAAATGTTTTTAAAGATGTGATAACAAAAGTTTCCCCCTAGAGGGCAATTACGAAAACCTGATGCTACTTGCTGGTATCCCTTCACTTTGATCGGGTCAAGGGTACGCAACAAGAGCATGATGATGAGTAAATTGAGACCGGGTGGAGTGACTTGCACCAGGAGGGGCTAGTGCCCTGGTGTAGTGTCGTCCACTTGTGAGTCGGTTAAGCACCGTTCGTTGTCTTGGCCCTTGGATCATGAGGTTATTGGATAGTACTAGTCGCATGCTAATGGCGGTAAGCTCCCTCGTATGATCCATGCGAGAACGGACAACCGCACGGGAAGTAGCGTGTACCCATACTACGGGTATACCCGCCGACGGTTGTGACCGGGCGGCGTAGGAAAATGGTGTCTTGTACTCTCGTGGCTAGGATCCGTTCGACGGGGAGAAATGCAAGCGTGAGTTGATGTATGTGAGATGTTTGGTCCTCGCATACATCGTGTGGCTAGGAAGCCCCAAATTGGGTATATGAAGTTTATTCGAATCGTCGCGGTGCTCCACGATATGGGAGCCGTGATCCTAGCACCAACAAAGATCGTAGTAATAATGGAAGTTGATGATGGAAAGTTTTGAATCCGGTACTTGGTTGACAAGTGATTGATGTAGTAAAATAAGGACTGGCTTAGTCTCTTTTTTGCAAAGGTGTCATTTGATCTTGCTAAAGCCTTACCTTGATTCCCATTAGCCAAAGCATTCTCGAAGTCTTCTCCCAAATTTTTGGTCGGGTAAGTCTTGCGGAGTACTTTTTGTACTCGGGGTTTGTTCGACCCCGTTGCGGTGTGAACCGCATGGACAAGTGTGCTACGGCCCTTGTTGCATGACGGTGATCGAGGAAGAGTCTACCGAGGAATAGATTGTGTGGCCTCCGGGCGGGGCACTTTTGTTGTGTGATTGTAATAAAGTTAAGTAATGATACTTCATTTGCCTTGTAATAATGCTACTCGGTTTGTATAAGTTTCATAAAAGTTTTGTAAAATAAGTTATTGTAAGTCTTCCGCTACTCGTATTTTGTATGAAAACCGTTGTAATACCGTGATGTCTCTCGTATGTATCGATCCCGGAGTGATCGTGGTTTATCGGGGGGTTCACCCGACGTAACTCTTTTTAGGTTATATGGTACACAAGTATGGCCGACAGAGGTCTTAGGGACAATGTCGGTGCTTGTGGGCCATGTAATTTAGAAGGTTCTCGCCACGCACGACGAGTCCGGAAAGGAGGGTCGAGAACAAGCGGAACGGACTCGCTTCCTCGCCGACTCCACCCACGGAGGCTTCTCGCACCATGGCACTTGGTGACGAGGTGGAGAGTGGCAACGGCGATGCTCCCGACGACGACGATGACCCATCTAAGGTATCACCTTCCGTCGATGCTCTTGTCGCCGAGGTTGATGACTTGACCGCCACTTTGCTTCGTCAAGATAAGTTGCTTAAGCATCTTTGCTAGGGATAGAAAAGAGTACAAGGCTAAGCTAGAAGATGCGTTTAAGGAGCTTGAGCTAGTTAAGAACACTCTCATAGTGTCCGACGAGCTAGAGTGTGAGTTTTGTAGCGTTTACATGGCTGATCTTGCTAGTCTGGCAATCCAAGCACGCTAAGTTGGTTGATGATTTTGATAGTGTGCGTGCTTCACTGCTCGTTGAGTGCGTGCAAGTCTTGCTCGGACTTGCAACTGAGTTGGCAAAGAAGAATACCAAACTTGCTTTGTCCGAAAAGGCCAACTCAGATAGCACTAGTGTGGCTAAGTGTGCTCTTTGTGAGGGTTTAGAGCTTGAATGTAACACCCCGGTGTTACGTTAGCGAAAACCTGATGTTGCTTGTCGTTTATCCTTGTTCCGACGGGGTCAAGGATACACCACAAGAGCATGATGATGAATAAATCGAGACCGGGTGGAGTGACTTGCACCAGGAAGGGCTAGTGCCCCGGTGTGTAGTGTCGCCCACTTGTGAGTCGGTTAAGCACCGCTCGTTGCCTTGGCCCTTGGATCATGAGGTTATTGGATAGTACTAGTCGCATGCTAATGGCGGTAAGCTCCCTTGTACGATCCATATGAGAACGGACACCGGACGGGAAGTAGCGTGTACCCACACTACGAAAGTGCACCCGCCGACGGTTAGACCGACGGCGTAGGGAGATGGTGTACTCGTACTCTCGTGGCTAGGACCCGCTTCCGATCCGGAGAAATGCAAGTGTGAGTTGATATATGTAAGATGTTTGGTCCTGCATATATCGTGTGGCTAGGAAGCCCCACCGGGTAAATAAAGCGATTCGAATCGTCGTGGTGCTCCACGATATGGGAGTCGTGATCCTTGCACCAAAGATCGTAGTAATGATGAAAGTGTGAGAATGGAAGGTTTGAATCCGACATGTGTTTGACAAGTGATTGTTAAAGTAAGGATTGGCTTAGTCTCTTTTCGCAAAAGGATGTCTTTTGATCTTGCTAAAGCCTCACCTTGATTCCTACTAGCCATCATTCCCGAAGTCTTCTCCCCCACTTTTTGGTCGGTTAAGTCTTATGGAGTACTTTTTTTGTACTCGGGGTTTGTTCAACCCCATTGTTGTGTGAGCCGCATGGACAAGAGTGCTACGGCCCTTGTTGCATGACGGTTATCGAAGAAGTGACCGATGAGGAGTGAATTGAGTGGCCTTTTGGGCGGGGCAACTTTTGTTGCGTGGTTTGTAATAAAGTTACATAATGATACTTTCGCCTGGTTTGTAATAATAACACTGCTTTTGTATAAATTTTACAAGAGGTTTGTAAATTATGTTATTGTAAGTCTTCCGCTACGGGTATTTATATATGAAAACCTGTTGTAATATCGTGATGTCTCGTAAGTATCGATCCCGGAGTGATCGTGGGTTTATCGGGGATTCACCCGACGGAATATTCTAGACCGTGTGGTGCACAATTACGGCTGACAGAGGTCTTAGGGACAATGTCAGGTGCTTGTGGGCCATATAATTTAGAAGGTTCTTGTTGGCACAAAATCTGCACCCTGCGCCAAGCACACAGCAAGCCGAAAAGCGTGACTTCAATCGGACAGCCGCACGGTTTAGAGATCCGGAAGCGTGCCGGTCGGTTTGACCTGAAAACCGACAAGGGACAAGGAAATCGTTAAATACAAAATCGGAACGTGTCGGATGAGACCGCATGCAGTTCCGTATATACGGCCCCCGGGGCCACTTACGGCGACATACAGACTATAGAAGTCATGCCGCCAATCATGCATGCGATTCATTCGGGCTAATATGAGGGTGAAACACGTAACGCATTGATTGCCGAACATGCATGTATGAGAAGACATGTTTGAACAAGTGAGAGTTAACTACGAATTAAAGCATAATCAAGCTCGGCAATACTGCCCGACTCGGGGTCCATGAAGAAGGAACATACAAATCATCACGACTAAACTAATCAAAGACCCAGATTCCGCCGCAGACGATACCCGATCCTATCAAAGTCTAAGCGTTTTTAACATGCAAGAACCCCAAGAACATGTAACAATCTAGATTGATCTAATTTGGCTACGTAAGCATACGATCTATTTATCATGATAAGTAAAGAGCATTGGAGAGCAAATAGATCTAAAAAATAAGAAGCCGAAACCGATCAAATCTAGATTGGGCAAAAGAGTGTTACAAATAAATAAAATATTAAAGTCATGCAACACGTGATAACTTAATGAATCTACTAGATCTTGCCAAATCTATTAGAGCCGATAACTAATCCTTGAACTGCATCCTAGCCGCCGCGACACGACTCACGATCTAACCAAGAATCGATAACTATCTTGCCTCGCTAAGCTATCAAGCGGGACGCCCGCCGCACGGCCATCTAGTCGAGATAGACGAAGCATAAGCAAAGACTTCTTGATCATCAAGTAGACGCCGCCGCATGGCCATCCCATCGAGACGAACAAGACTACTTGCACCAAGATCTAAATCCACCGCATGATACTAGACATGATAGCAAGGTTGCCGAACTTACGGAGGTCGACGGATCGATTGGCTCCTCTCGAAGAACTCGACGACACGACAAAAGGGACTCAAAACGTGGCACGGGGCCGGTTGTATTGATTTGATTGTAAATATCTTTTTACAATGGTCGAGGGTCTATATTTATACCCCGGACATAACATGAATCCTAAGAGATTACGACGCACACAATATGTTAAAGGTAACTCAAAAGTACGGCGAGACTCTTGCTATAATTCTCTTCTGAGTCCTCGATTATCATTTTTCTCCTTCTATTCTGGGCTTCTCGCTTGCCACCTTTTCGCTTCCCGAATGGAGCCACTGTCTTCAAAGATAGCCGACCGCACCAATGCTTGCCAAATCACCCGAGTCAATAGCATATCCGCTTGTCGAATAGCTCAAAGTTAGCCGACCGCACACTCATTTGCCGAACACGTTGATTTCTCTTTTTTCATAGACTTTACCGAATCGCCCCACCTGTCATTGGTTTTTACCAAAATCCAAAGTGTTAACACATGCCCCCTCAATTTCGGGATAAAAGTAATTTTATTCCGAATTGAACACGCACTCTTTTCTCATTTAGGTCAACACTGCTCAACTCCGTAGCCGCCACTCAAAATCCGATTCTTCTTCGTTCTAGATTCGAGCCTACTTTTAATCCCCAATGGCGACCCTTGATGGAGTTCCAGAGGTATTTTTGATTCCTTTCATGTATTCGGCAAATTTTCTTTGATCTTTCATCTCCCGATTCTCTTTCGGCCGTATTATCTTTTGAAGGAGTACAAGGATGGATTTTTGATCCCTTATGCCCCCAATCCTCGATTCGTACTTTTTGGGTCCGATGGGAGACTCCAACCCAATCGAATTTGTGGAGAAAGAAACTTCGAGGATCCCTTTCAAATCCGGAATTGCTCCTCCGAACAGATGGCCAAGCACTTTCAAAACCCGGCCTTTCCCTCCGATCTTTGGATGGCAAAGTGGTACCAAAGGATGCCGAACAAGAGTAGCGCCACCGGGACTCCTGTGATATCCAAAGACTTTGCTTAGAGTTATCCCTTTTCGGGAACACCTCTCGAATGATTCTCTTTCGATAGCGACTTCCCCTTCTCGGTCCGATGCTACCAATGCTTTCATTTTTGGTCATGGCCCAATGTCTTTTACTTTGGTCGATATATTCATGATGACCGGCCTTAATGTGACAGAGCCAAGATATCCTTCTAAATATAAGCACAATAGCAAACTGTAAGGCAGTCAACTCGGAAGTGGATGGACCAAGTACATCCAAACATATATGTCAACCGGTGCCGTGGATCGACAAAGAATATAAGGCTTTTTAAACATGTGGCTATGCGCATTCATCTTTTGTGGTAAATCCAATGAGCCAACTCTCAATCACATGGTAATGGCCGAGGAGCCGGGCCGCAGAACTTTAATTCCTCCGGGCAAATATCTTCTCGGGAGCTGTCTATCACATGATGCATCGATCATTGTTCGATCAAGGCCAACATGGGGAAATTCATTGTGTGAATGGTCCCCGGTGGTTTGTGCAGATGTGGCTACAATTGTACATGCACCAGATAGTCTCCGTGGACCTTAACACTTTGGGTTTTCCTTCATCAATGATGATGAGGATGGCCAAATGAAAGAGAAAGCCTGTCAAACTTATGGAGAAGCAGCAAATGCCATCACCATTGATATAGATCTTGGCCATCTATTCAAGTTATTCTTTAAGGGCTTCAATCATGTGATATGGCTCCCCTTACAGAGAAAGTGACACTTTGACTCGCCTTTGCAAATTCAGCTATGAGTCCGGGCTGCTCGACGGTGGTTGCTACAAAGATCTTCAATTCTTTCATTAAGCCCCGTGTCTTGCCGCCAGAAGTTTCATCATGGGAGGTTGCTGAATCCTTCCTATGAATTTTATAACCCAAACATGTTTGCCGTGTAATTGGGCTGTGGGCACCGCCCCCAAGACTGCTTTTTCTCAACCATCATAAGGCCTAGAGAGAGAATAGGAGATGAAATGGAGGCCAAAAGGGTTTTTGAGCTTGGATGGGATCTCGCCAGAATTCATGCCCTTACCTTTGGGATTAATAGAAGCTGCCCATCCTTTGTTTTTCCTCTTGGTGGCAAGAATGGCGTGCTCATATTTTTAACATGCCGTTGCACCCTTTGTGTCAAGATTTGTATGCTCAATTTGATTCTCGGTGCTGAGGTAACTTTCTTCATACTCACGATTATCTCTTTTTCTCGACTTTGTTCTTAATTTCAGTATTGTCTTCGTTTTTTGCAGGATCCCGAGCCTACCCCTCCTTCACAAGTAGTCCAATATTACCAAGCCGGACCCATCCCCGCCTCTAGGTTTTAATGCTCCATCCTCGGCAACCCTCATGAAAACACCCGGCAGCTCTCCGGGTACAGCTTCTTCGAAAAGGAGAAGGCAAGAGGAAAGCTATTACCGGATCAAGCAGTAGATATTAATGTGCCCGTAAGAACAAGATCCAAGAAAGCTAAGCTCTCTCCCAAGGTATACTCTGGCCGGGATTGTTTCGAACCATGATGGGGCTTATTTTACTTATTATATGTTTTTTTCTTCACCACGTGTCGCCTTCAAACTCAGCCCAATGTGTTGAGAATTACCGAAACATCTTCTCGTGCTCCCCGAAGATGTTGAAACTCAAGAGGAGGATGCAGTAAACTCAAGAGCCCACCGGCCATACAGTGATTACCTTCTTAATCGATTGTTCCCCTTTTTACACCAAATGAACTGATTTTTGCCACTTGATACTCGAAGCGCATCATTCCCTCGGATAAAATGGCGTAAGAATCTCCTCCTCATGCTTCTATTGATAGTGCAGAAATTCACAAGGCTATTGGTCATATTGGTAATAATGTTTTCTACACATTTTTTCTTCTTCCTTCTCGCCAAGATTTATCTACCGCATTTTGCATCTCATTACTTACTGATGATATCTTGATGACATAGTGTTAACACTAAGAAGGCCGAGAAGATGATGTGGGCCAAGACGTGGCAAACTCGCAAGTGTTCAAGAGCATTCGGCGGTATCCATTCGGCTAGCTCGGGCGCTCGGGTAAGCACCCACGCGGTCGGCTAACTCTAAGCGATTCGGCAAGCATTCATGCGGTCGGCTATCTTTGAAGGCGGTGGCTTCATTCGGGAAGCAAAAGGTGGCAAGCGTGAAGCCGAATAGAAGGAGAAGAACGTGATAATCAAGGATTCCGAAGAAGACCATAGCAAGAGAATCGCCATACTTTTGAGTTACCTTTAATATATTGTGTAAATCGTAATCTCTTAGGATTCATGTTATGTCCAGGGTATAAATATAGACCCTCGACCATTGTAAAGGATATACACAATCAAATCAATACAACCGGCCCCGTGCCACGTTTCGAGTCCCTTTTTGTCGTGTCGCCGAAGTTCTTCGAGAGGAGCCAATCGATCCGTCGACCTCCGTAAGTTCCGGCAACCTTGCTATCATGTCTAGTATCATGCGGTGGATTTAGATCTTGGTGCAAGTAGTTTTGTTCGTCTCGATGGGATGGCCGTGCGGGGGCATCTACTTGATGATCAAGAAGTCTTTGCTTATGCTTCGTCTATCTCGACTAGATGGCCGTGCGGCAAAGCGCCCGCTTGATAGCTTAGCGAGGCAAGAAGATAGTTTTAGATCGTGAGTCGTGCGGCAAAGGCTAGGATCTGGTTCAAGGATTAGTTATCGGCTCTAATAGATTTGGCAAGATCTAGTAGATTCATTAAGTTATCACGTGTTGCATGACTTTAATATTTTATTTATTTTAACACTTTTTTGCCCAATCTAGATTTGATCGGTTTCGACTTCTTATTTTATAGATCTATTTGCTCTCTAATGTTCTTTACTCTTATATTATCATGATAAATAGATCGTATGCTTACGTAGCGAATTGGATCAATCTAGATTGTTACATGCCGCGGGTTCTTGCATGTTAGAAACGCTTAGACTTTGATAGGATCGGGTATCGTGCGGCAGATGCGGGTCTTTGATTAGTTTATTCGTGATAACTTGTATGTTCCTTCTTCATGGACCCCCCGAAGTCGGCTGTTTGTATTGCCGAGCTTGGTCATGCTTCAATTCATGGTTAACTTTCACTTGTTCAAACATGTCTTCTTATGCATGCATGTTCGGTAATCAATACACTACATGTTTCACCTTCATATTAGCCGAATGAATCGTATGCATGATTGGCGACAGCTTCTATAGCTGTATGTCGCCGTAAAGTGGCTTCGGGGCCGTATATACGGAACTGCATGCGGTCTCATCCGACACGTTTCGATTTTGTATTTAACGATTTCCTTGTCCCTTGTCGCTTTTTTTTCAGGTCAAACCGACCGCACGCGCTTCCGGATCTCCAAACCGTGCGGCCGTCCGATTGAAGTCACGCTTTTCGGCTTTGCCGTGTGCTTGGCGCGAGGTGCAGATTTTGTGCCAACAGGTTGAAAAGTGGAATAGTTCTCGAAGCAAAGTCATCTTCGCAAATTCTTATCTAAGCAACTTGGAGTTTTTTAAAAAAATTTCACAAGAAAAGCATAGTTCACTTATACTCCTCAAAAGGTACTCTCAAATTCGCTCAACGGTGTATGTTTCCTTACCAAGGTATATCTTGTTATTACCTTTCTCTTCCTACAACTAAAGCTTATGTGGGGCTTAGGTAGGGATAAAAATGATGGCATACTTGTGTTGCATTTATTGTAAAGTTAAAACAAGGATCCAAGGAGAGAAGTGTCATACTCTTAGATCAAGTTGTGCATGTGTGTGGAAAATATGTAGAATGGAAAGTACTCCTTTATTTGATATGATCTCTCTCTCTCTCTCTAACTTATTATTTGGAGACATGGCTATCTATATTTTTTTTCTTTTTTTCAGCGAGCATGAGCCTTCATGTGCTCACTTTTTTTTTCTTTCTAAACTTGGACCTTCATGTGTCCTTATTTTTTTTCTTTTTCATACTTTTGCATAGCCCATGTCTCTTATATTAAAAAACATTACTAGAGAGAGATCACTATCTTTTAAAACATGGAGTATTTATTTTATGGAACCTAATAGGCAATTTTTTTTTATCTACTCCTAGTGTAGGAGTAGAATATTTTTTTCGGTGGATCTAGATGAAAGGCATGTTTTGCGCCTACTCCTAGTGTAGGAGTAGTGCATATATATGTGGGTGCAAGTGAACTTGATCTTGGTAGCATGATAAATCTCTCACACAGGTCACAAGGTTTGATTAAACTCAACACAACAATAAGCAGCATATGTAGAAGGCTTCTATCTTATATCTGGCTTTGGTAGGAATTTATCACCATTGAGGAGTATGTGAAACTATGGTTTTATAATCTTTTATCAAAAACAAATCTCCAAGCACTTTGAATAGAATCGGTAGGATTTCTAAGCCAGAACTATATCACACTCCACAACAACTTAGTCAATATGAATTTCCTATAAAATATTTTTCCACAAGCATAAGAATATGTATGTGGAACAATCTTTATGCAAGCTTCTATCTCAACAATGTTGTAAACATGTCACTTTTCAAAATTTTAATTTGAAGTGTGGATCTTGGTTCTTTTTCTTTTAATTGTAGAACGTAATATGTAAAGAACTAGGAGCATGAGTGTAAACAGGTGGAAAGGAAGTGATCAAACCAAGTTGTGTGCAAGTTCCTCCACCAGTTCATGATGTAACTTGGTGCAGATGTTCTTAGATAATGTTCACCCTTCGTTCTGGAATGGTTAGTGATAAAGAATACCCGAAAGGGTAGCACCATGATTTTTTTTAATGAGAGATATTTATTATATTTTTTTTAGAGAGAGGTAAGAGCTTTATTCAAAAACATGACTAAGTTAAAATAAGTTATTTTGTGGAAAATGAATTTATTATTTATTTTATTTTATTTTATTTTATTATTATTAAAGAATTTTAGTAAACAAAATCAAGGAATCAAATCTTTTTTAATATAACAAAAATTATTAATAAAATATTTTTTATGACTTAATATAATGAGCAAGGCATAAAAGGTGAAACAAGGTAGAAACAACCAAGCCAAAATAAATGAGTGAAGCATGTCGTGAGATGTTTTAGAGTAGCTCCCCCACACTTGAATTTTGCAACATGCAAAAATCAAGTTTGGATGGTGGCACTCTTCGTTAAATGTGCTTCATCTTCAAATAATGTTTAGTTGGATTTACCTTACGTTTCAATCCTTCGTTCTTTTTGTTCTCAAACCTGAAAGGTTAGTAGTGACAAAAATACTGAAGGAGCAATTTCGCAAATATGTCCTTAAGCTCATTTACAAAAAGTCACATTATTATTGTTAATTTTTTTGGAAAAATGATTTTTTTAAAAAAATTATTGAATAATGAAAGAACGGGTTATCTCCGGAAGTGCTTGTTTTAGGACAAAAGCTCGTCCTTGGGAAACCTTTTGAAATAAATCCAATGTTGGTGATGTGGTTTCCTCCAACACCAACCTTTTCGATTTGAACTATGAAGCTAAAGTAAAAACATATCGATATTTGCAATATTTATGATAGATAAAAATATCTACAACCACCCTTTTGAAGATTTTAGGGATAGAAAACAAGAAGGGGTTGTAGCATGTGTATGCGATGTTACAGATATAAAATGATTCAGAAATTTTTTTGTATGAGCATTGAGTTGATGGGATGGTTATGAAATAACTTCCATGCTCATCTATAACATCTTTTGTTTTAGGGGAAGCATTTTCTTTCTCATGACAATTTGAATCCTCCGCAACAACAGGATAGGTCATGGTTGTTACAGAGATTGCCTTGAGCTCTTCCCTAAGAACGGATTTAGATGAGATATTGAGTGTAGACATAGAGGGGAAAGGGATAGAAATATCTTCTATGTGAATTGATTCTCCCTCTATGTCTTGGCAGTGTTTCTCATCTCTCATATATGAACTTGAGGTGTATGATGATGTTGAATTGGGAAGCTCTAAGATTTTCCCAAAATCAGCATCATGAAATAGGTCATCCTCAAATTCGAAGGGACATGCAAAAGGATGGGATTCATCATCCCTATAAGTGTGATGTGAATGGGAGGTTCCCCAACAACTAGATTATGAGAAGGATTTGAATGAATTTCAAATTCGGTTGTGGGTGCCTCCTCTTGTTGGTCGGGGCTTGACTCCATTGTTTCTTTAGGAAGCTCATCATATATACCAGTGTAGGGAGTGTTTTCAAGGATTTTCTCTAAAAGGGCTTTCCCTTCACTAATGGACATGTGCGCGAATGAGCCTCTAGAAGATAAGTCAAGTTGGAGAGCAGCTTTCTTGCTAAGACCAAGATGGAAATGGTAAAGAAGGACATGGTCGGGCAATGAAAGTTCTGGGCCGGTATTAACAAGGCTTAAGAACCTGGCCCAGGCTGCTCCTAGAGTCTCCTCCTCCTTTTGTTGAAAGGTAAGTAGTTCTATGCGAAGGGCGGCAACTCTGGAAATAGGGAAGAAAGCAAGACAAAATTTGTCTCGAAGTTCATCCCAATTTCCATGAACACCTCCTACGGTACGAGCATACCATTGTTTCGCTATTCCCAAAAGGGAGAATGGAAACAGTTTCCATTTAATGGTCTCTTGTGTCATGCCAGATAAAATTAGGCAAGAACACAAGTGCTCAAATTCCCGAAGGTGGGTATAAGAATTTTCGTCTTGCTGCCCGGAGAAGGGTTGCGCCCGAACCATGGCTATGAAAGCGGGGCGAATTTCATAGCCATTTGTAAGAATTGGATGTGATGATGGTGGAGGTTCCAATGAATCGCCCTTTGGAACCAAGAATTTAATAATAGGAGTGGAATCCATGTGGTAGGGATGGTGGTGATAGTATGGTGCATATGATGGTTGTAAAAAGAAAAAGGATACATGGATGACTTGGTTCGATTCTAGAACAGCTTCCGTTCCCCGGCAACGGCGCCAGAAAGCTTGTTGGTATTTGTTAACGCAAACAGATAAATCCGCAAGCGCACGGAGTACCGCCGTAGCTTTCACCCGGAGTATTCCTAGGTATCGATTTCCACGGGGAACGAGAAGTGAACTAGAAAGGATCAAGGTCGTCCAAGGAATAACTATTTTTGGTGGGTAGAGAGGGGTTTTCTAAGGTTCTTCCAAGACTGACTACATAACTAAGGTTCAGGCTTACTATACTTTACTTACTTCGGAGCAGCGGTTCTTTTCCGACTCTCAAAAAGACTGGGAAGTGGTAGTCGGGGTCAGGCCGCCAAAAGCTCTACGAAAACACCAACCCGAACGTGGTGGAATACAAAGGCCTGGTCGGAGCTGTCACCTCTGGGGCTACCACAACTATCTGTGGGGTTGGGCGCAAACTCAGGTAACTCACTAGCCCAGACACCACGTCTATGCTAACGGCTACTGCTCTAGTCCGATATCTTAATTAGACTAAAGCACTCGGTCGAGCGGAGATCCCGTAAGCAAAGTAAAGCAAGAACTGAATTTAATCAAATATAAAGCTTGGAATTACCGAAAGAAGAACCTGGATAGTACTCGGACGAGTCGTCTCCGTAGAGGTACAAGAGTTGAGGAGGGACCGACACGTCCGGCCCTCCTATGCTCCTACCCAGAACACCGAGTACAAGACGAAGAGGAAGCCGACAGCTCTGGATTCCTCCTCCACTCTCTTCCCTCACCTCTCTTCCCTCTTTTCTATATTACAACTAGGTGAGAACCACCTAGAGGGACACTACTACTAAGAATATGAAGAATGAAGCTCAAGTGTAGAGGTATGTGTGAGAGGGAGGGTCTCCCCCTTGCTTTATACTCCTCCAAGGTCGGTTTGGGGGCCGAGGTGAGTAAATGCCCGGGTGAACCGACCTCACAACCGCCTCCATGAACCGCCAGAGAAAGGTGGGCCCGGGATATCGCAAGGCTGGCGGTGGCGGTGCGGCCGCATTGTGGTGCGCCCCGCACCCGGGTGCCGCCTCCCCCCACCTCCTTCACGTGGCAGGCTTCTGGTTGGGCCTGGACTTCAGCCATGTCGGTGGTTTGCCCAATTTCTTCTATTGAGTGGGCCGTCCTTCTCATTTCTTCTTTTACACTTTGCCGGAAAGCGTATCTTGATCACCTTTTCATATGTTATTTTGGTATGTTTTCCTGAAAATGAATAATCACCAAAACTTGTGGAAATAGTTAGTTATAAAACCTAATTCTATGTTTGGTGATTATTTGAGTGGATTTTATTTGAATATTGGCGGTTTAAAATTATGCAATAAGGACCGCCAATAGCCATCTGCGATGAGGTTGAGGCTGGCGACGCTGCTGGGAGTAGTCTGCTGGGGCGGCTGGCTGCGCTACCCAAGCGGATGGAGGCGCGCGCCCTGGACGCCCTTCGGATCGGCGTGTCACACACGCTCACGCTGACCATGTCCCACTACAAGCTCGATCTCCCTCGGATCTCAGAGGGGCTCGTGGTGGCCGAAGAGGAGGTGGGCCGCGAGAGCGAGGTGCTTGCCGAGCTCGTCCAGGCGGCCGAGGCGAGCGGGGCCGCATCCTCACTGGTTGGAATCTTCACGCCCGCCGTCGTCCCTGCTCCCGCAGTTGAGGCTAGCACCGCCGATGCCACGGATGCCGACACTCAAGACGGCGGGGGGCCGGACGCCCCTCAGTAGGTCCTGCAGCTCGGGCCAGAGTGCCCATGTAAAAAAGAAAAACTATGTTAGTTTCTTTTTGGAAGTACTTATGCTGATGGCCCATCGTGGCCTTGTGTTTTGTGAAGTTGTTTCCATTTATTTTTCACGCCCTTTTCGGTCTCGGTCTGCACTTAGGCTTAGAGTTTTGCGAGACTATTTCGAATTTAGGGGCCGTTCCTTAGTCGACGGTGGTGAGTAGAAGTACCATAGCGCATGGGCGTAGGTGGTCTCGCGGCTCTGCCAACCCTGACATTCAGAACAACCCTCTCGCAATGTCTGAAGTCGTTCCTTGGCCGAGGGTGGCGAGTAGAGGTTCCGTAGCGCATGGGCGTAGGAGACCTCGCGGCTTAGCCGGCCCTTAACCTCGGAACGACTTTCCGTAGTTGCTCTTTCC
Source organism: Chrysopogon serrulatus (assembly GCA_015844335.1). NCBI lineage: Eukaryota > Viridiplantae > Streptophyta > Magnoliopsida > Poales > Poaceae > Chrysopogon > Chrysopogon serrulatus. The sequence continues at coordinate 89,849 of JADLZL010006458.1, forward strand.
TAAGTGTTCGAGACCTTGGGTACGGAAAATTTGCGAAAAAACGACCGACGAAAACGTGAAGTGTTTTTGGGGTGCCTTTCAGGAGGGGGTTCCCCCCTTTCTAGCCCCCGAGGGAGGCTCGGTTTTGGTATGTCAAAACTGAGTCTCACTCACCCCTTGCGGGAGTATTACTGTGACTGAAGTCCTGAGCCCCCGAGGGCCTCGGATATATGTTACGCTTGCGGAAAAATGAACAAGTGCTTGTTGCTTTCATTTCTCCAGGAAAAATGTAAGGTACAAAAGTATGTACAAAGCTTAGAAATTTTAAGGGTAAAAGCGATGTAGCTGTTGGATGTTCCAAGCGTTGTTGAGGATTTGGCCGTCCTCGTCGGCGAGCTTGTAGGTGCCCGGCTTGAGGACCTCGGCCACGATGTAGGGGCCCTCCCATGGTGGCGTGAGCTTATGGCGGCCTCGGTTGTCCTGATGAAGGCGCAGCACCAAGTTGCCCTCCTTGAGGTCTTGGGTCTAGACCCATCGGTCATGGTAGCGTCGGAGGGATTGCTGATATCTAGCCGAGTGTAGAAGGGCGGCGTCCCTTGCTTCCTCGAGCATATCCAGCGAATCCTCCCGAGCCATCTGGTTGCGCCGCTCGTCGTAGGCCCTGAGCCTCGGAGATCCGAACTCCAAGTCGGTGGGGAGGATAGCTTCGGCGCCATACACTAGGAAGAAGGGTGTGAACCCTGTGGCCCGGCTGGTCGTCGTCCTTAGGCTCCAAAGGACCGAGGGGAGCTCCTCGAGCCACCTTTTGCCGAACTTATCGAGCTTGTTGAAGATCCGAGGCTTGAGTCCCTGCAAAATCATACCATTGGCACGTTCTACCTGTCCATTCGTCTGGGGATGGGCAACAGCAGACCAGACAATGCGTATCTGGTGCCTATCGCAGAAGTCCTGGAACTTCTTCCCTGTGAACTGGGTGCCGTGGTCGGTAATGATGGAGTTTGGGACACCGAAACGGTGGATGATGTGGGTGAAGAACAGCACTGCCTGCTCGGATCGGATGTTGATAACGGGGCGCGCCTCAATCCACTTGGAGAACTTGTCGATGGCGACTAGCAAATGGGTGAAGCCCCCGGGTGCCTTCTTGAGTGGTCCGATGAGGTCGAGTCCCCATACAGTGAATGGCCAAGTGATGGGGATAGTCTGGAGCGCCTGGGCCGGCAGGTGCGTTTGGCGAGCGTAGTACTGGCAGCCTTCGCAGGTGCGCACCATGTGAGTGGCGTCGGCGACTGCGGTAGGCCAGTAAAAGCCCTGCCGGAAAGCACTGCCGACGAGGGAATGAGGAGCGGCGTGGTGGCCACAGACGCCGGCGTGGATCTTGCGGACTAGCTTCAGCCCTTCCTCGGTGGAGACGCACCGTTGCAGGATCCCCGAGGGGCTTCGCTTGTAGAGCTCATCCTCTATCATGATGAAGGACTTTGCTCTCCTCGTGATGCGTCGACCCTAGTTGAAGTCTTCGGGGAGCACCTCTCGGACGATCCAATCGAGGTACGGCTTCCTCCAATTTTGCTAAGGCTCGGCTTCGGGGCCCTCCTCGTTGAGCTCCATGACCTCGGCGTCAGCTGCCGAGGGCGCCTCATCCTCGGAAGCTGCTATAGCCCCCGAGGGAGGGTCGGGCTCGTCGTCTGCCGCCGTGCCTTGGTCTTCGAAGCTGACAGAGGGGGCCGAAAGGTCTTTGGTGAAGACGTCTGGGGGGATGGGGGCCCTCCCGGCCGCAATCTTGACGAGCTCGTCGGCGGCTTCGTTGTACCTTCGGGCGACGTGGTTGAGCTCGAGGACGTCGAATTTGTCTTCCAGGGCGCGCATGGCCTTGCAGTATGCGTCCATCTTCGGGTTGTGGCAGCTCGAGTCCTTCATGACTTGGTCGATGACGAGTAGCGAGTCCCCTCGGATGTCGAGGCGCTTGATGCCGAGCTCGGTGGTGATCTTCAAGCCATTGAGGAGGCCTTCGTACTCCGCCATGTTGTTTGAAGCAGGGAAATGGAGACGGACCACGTACCGCATGTGTACCCCGAGGGGTGAGACGAAGAGGAGGCCGGCGCCGGCACCGGTCTTCATCAGAGACCCGTCGAAGTACATGGTCCAGCATTTCGCCTGGATCCGAGGCGGTGGAAGCTGGGTGTTGGTCCACTTCACGAGAAAATCCGCTAAGACTTGAGACTTGATGGCCTTCCTTGGCGCGTAGGAGAGGGTCTCTCCCATAAGCTCGACAGACCACTTGGCTACCCGTCTTGAGACTTCTCGGTTCTGGAGGATCTCCCCCCAACGGGAAGGAGGAAACCACCGTCACTGGGTGGGCGTCAAAGTAGTGCCGGAGCTTGCGCCGAGTCAGGACCACAGCATAGAGTAGCTTCTGGATCTGCGGGTAGCGGATCTTGGTCTCAGACAGCACCGCGCTGATGAAGTAAACCGGCCTTTGAACTAGCAGGGCGTGGCCTTCTTCCTGTCTCTCAACAACAATGGCCGCGCTAACCACTTGGGTCGTCGTGGCTACGTACAAGAGGAGAGGCTCACCTTCGGCTGGAGGGACCAGTATCGGGGCGCTGGTAAGGGCAGCCTTGAGCTTGTCAAGGGCCTCCTGGGCCTCGGCGGTCTAGAAGAAGCGCTCCGTTTTCCTCAGGAGGCGGTACAGGGGCAGTCCCTTCTCACCGAGGCGTGAGATGAAGCGGCTAAGAGCCGCAAGGCAGCCCATGACCCGTAGCACCCCCTTCGGATTCTTGATAGGCCCCATACTAGTCACCGCAGTCACCTTCTCTGGGTTGGGCTCGATGCCGCGCTTAGAGACGATGAATCCTAAGAGCATGCCCCGGGGGACCCCGAAGACACACTTCTCGGGGTTGAGCTTGATGCTTTTGGCCTTAAGACACCGAAAGGCCGTCTCAAGGTCGGCAATGAGGTCGTCAGCCTTCTTGGTTTTGACTACGATATCATCTACGTAAGCTTCCACGGTCTCTCCGATGTGATCCCCAAAGACGCCGAGCATGCACCGTTGGTACGTAGCCCCGGCGTTTCTGAGTCCGAAGGGCATCGTCACGTAGCAATACATGCCAAAAGGGGTGATGAAGAAAGTCGCGAGCTGGTCGGACTCCTTCATCTTGATTTGGTGGTAACCAGAATAGGCATCAAGGAAGGACAAGAGTTCACACCCCGAGGTGGAGTCAACTATCTGATCAATACGTGGTAGAGGAAAGGGGACCTTCGGACATGCTTTATTTAAACTAGTGTAGTCTACACACATCCTCCACTTCCCATTTTTCTTCCTAACCAGTACAGGATTAGATAACCACTCGGGATGGAATACCTCCTTGATGAATCCAGCCGCCAAAAGCTTGTTCACCTCCTCGCCGATGGTCCTGCGCTTCTCCTCATCGAATCGGCGCAGACGCTGTTTCACTGGCTTGGATCCGGCCCTAATATCAAGAGAGTGCTCGACGACATCCCTCAAAATGCCTGGCATGTCTGAGGGACTCCACGCGAAGATGTCGACATTCGCGCGGAGAAAGTCGACGAGCACAAGTTCCTATTTGGGGTCGAGGGAGGCGCAGATCTTCACCGCCTTGCCGGATGGAGAGGCGGGATCCAGCGGGACCTCCTTCACCCCGTCGGACGGCTCGAAAGTGCCGGCGTGGCACTTGGCGTCAAGGGCCTCGGAGACCGCCATGGCCTCGGCGTGCTCGATCGTCGCAGTTGAACGCATGCTCATAGGAGGAGCCGACGGTTATGACGTCGTTCGAGCCTGGCATCTTGAGGAGGAGGTAAGTGTAGTTGGGGACGGCCATGAACTTTGCGTACGCGGGACGTTCGAGGATACCATGATAGGTTCCTCGGAAGTCTACCACGTCGAAGGTGATGACCTCCTTGCGGAAGTTCGATGACATTCCAAAGAAGACCGGAAGGTCGATCTGCCCGAGGGGCTAGGCACGTTTGCCTGGCACTATGCCCTGAAAAGGAGAGCTACTGGGCCAGAGCTGCGGGCGCTCAATCCCCAACAGGCTGAGGGTCTCGGCGTAGAGGATGTTGAGGGCGCTGCCACCGTCCATCAACACCTTGGTGAGCTGCACGTTGCCGATGATGGGGTCGACCACGAGCGGGTACTGTCCTGGGTTTGGCACGTGGAGCGGGTGGTTGTCGATGTTGAAGGTGATGGCGTCGGCGGACCACGGCAGGTACTGCGGAGTGGCGGGGCGCACCGAGAAGACCTCACAGCGCTCGCGCTTGATCTGGCGCGGGGTGAGGTTCGCCGGTAGCCCCCCGATTACCATGAAGACGTCGTGGACCTCGGGGAATCCCTCGCCTTTGCCTTCTTCCTCCTTCTTTCTTTTGTCTTCGGGCGGGGGAAGCTTCTGATAGAAATGACAGGCCAAGTCACACTCCCCCATGGTGTGCTTGACGGGGAACTTGTGGAAAGGACAGGGCTTTTTGAGCATGTCGTCGAACGCCCCGTGCCCCGGGGGCCTCGGGGGGCCTTGCGGTCGGCCGCGGCGACGATGTCGTCTTCGGAGTCCGCCTCCTTCTTGCCCTTCTTCCCCTTGCGCTTGTTCCTCTTGTTCTTTTTGGAGTTGCGGGATGCGTCCCCCTCGGCGTCGCCTTCCTTCCGCTTCCCTTTGTTGTCACCGCTGCGAAAAATCGCCCCCATCGCCTCCTCGCCGGAGGCGAAGTTTGTCGCCACCTTGAACAGCTCGTTGGCGGTGGTTGGCATTTTCCGGCCCAGCTCATGGACGAGCTCCTTGCAGGTCGTGCCGTCAAGGAACGTGCTGATGATGGCGGTGCCAGCCACGTTGGGCAGCTCAGTGCACTTCTTCGAGAAGTGCCGGATGAAATCCCGCAACGTCTCGTCGGGCTTCTGGCGACAGCTGCGGAGGTCCCACGAATTCCCAGGGCGCATGTATGTGCCCTGGAAGTTGCCCACGAAAACCTTGACCAGATCGGACCCGTCATGGCGGATCGTGTGGGTGGGAAGATGCTCCGCCCAAGCTCGGCCGAGTCACCCTGGTGGGAGCGGAAGGTTGCGGATGATGAGCTGTGTCGTCCGCGCCGCCTAGCCTGGCACGCTAGGCGGTAGTCGTTGAGCCACACCTTGGGGTTCGTTTCTCCCGAGTACTTGGTGAGGTTGGTTGGCCGGGCGGAACCGGAAAGGAAACCGGGCGCGGCGGATCTCCCGGCTGAAGGCACGGGGCCCGCATCGCCACGGTCCTCGCCTCCTGTCGTGCCTCGCCGCCAGGCGCGGGCCGGGCGGTCGCCGGCCCGTGCTCCGGCCTCCCTCGCGGCATTGTTGATGACGTTGCGCGTCGCCGCCGTCGCCGAGGCTGCCGCGGTTGTCCTGAATGCGCCAAGGACCGGCCTTCGTGGACGGATCCTCGATGGACCGAGACTTCGCCAAGGCCGAGAGGGCACCTCGTCCTCCCTCGCCCCTCTCGCGCCGGCCGGGAGGCCGAGCTCGGCCCGCTTGGACAGCAGCGGTCTCGAGGTAGCCCCGCATCTCATCTCGAATCCGTCGCCCCTTCGGGGTGGATGGCTCCGCACGCCTCGGAGGAGAAGGGCCAGAGCTGCGATGTTCTCGCTTGCGCTACTGGAAGACGGGGGATGTTCCCTCCCTCGCCGTTGACGATCCTTCGGGTTGGACGCCGCGGGCGCTGCCGGGCAGCGGGCTCGGGTTGCGCACCGCACGGGCGCCACGCCGAACGCCTATCTTTTGCCGTAGCAGAAGATGGTAGTGCTCGAGCTTATCCCCAAGCTCCCAGATTTGCTCGATAGTGGGGGCCGTGGCCCCTGAGGGGTAGCTGCTGGATCGCCGGTCCTTGGGGGACCCATGCGCGCCAGAGTCTGTTGCTCCTGGCCCGTGGGCTGGGACGCGCTGGGGTCCTAAGGCGTTGCGCCTGTCGGAGCTGGCCTCGCGACGTGCCTGGGGTTGCGGTCCTGGTCACCGTCGCCGTTGCCGTTACCGCCATCGCCGAGATCGCCGATCTCCATGTGAAAGCACTTGTGGGTTGGGTCGTACATGTCGTCCGGCTAGTCCGAGTCGGGATACCCGAAGGCGTATGCATGCGCCGGCATTAGCCCACGGGGCTCCGTGGCCTCCAGGTAGCGCCGTATTGCGTGGACGTAGCGGGACCCGGAATGGTCTACTCCTGCCCACCTAGTCCGGTGTCCCTCAAGGTCGGGGTAGGACGCGGCTGGAGCAGACGTGTCCGGATCCAGGGTGAAGCGCAGCTGGTGGCCGGGGAGCCCACCATAGGCCCCCAAGCTAGTGGAGACCAACGACGCGTACGTGGAGGCGGCGTTGGTGAGGCCGAACGGCGGTGGTGGTGGAGCTGGTCGCGGAGGTTAGGGGCGGCCTCCGCCACCTAAATGCAACGCGGCCGATCCTCCTCCAGTCCCCCCGGGCGGGCGCGACGCGCCTACCGAGTACGACGCGGGCGTAGGCGCGCTACGGCGCTCTGCGGCGGGCCCGTGACGGGCCGTGGGAGCCTCGTCGGAAACTCTTGGGCCCCCCGGGCGGGAAGGAGCTCCATGTCGCATCGGGTGGGGGGCCGACACGAACTTGAGATCCCCGAACCGGATCACGGTGCCCAGCTCCAGCTGCTGTGCCGGAGGAAAGTTGGGGCCAGAAACGTCCCGAGACGTCTCGTCGCGGTTGTCGGCCATTCCGGAGTTTTGGCGGGAAGAGAGGCGAAAACACGCACAAGACCCCTACCTGGCGCGCCAACTGTCGGTGCTAAAACTGGCGGTCCTAGCTCCAACGAGTGAATTTGTGGTGCGTGTTCCCAACTCCGGAAGGTGTGCAAGAAAGACACAAGGAAGACTTGTATTCTCCTGCACCTAAGTGCTTGTAGGTAGGGTGTACAAGCGAGTGGAGAAAGGGAGCTGGTTTCAAGTCTTGTGAGTGATCGTGGCAAGTGCCAATATCGTGTGTGGAAGGGCTCAAGGTTGCTTGTGTGTCTTGCTGTTAAGGGGCCCGGTCCTCCCCTTTTATAGCCACAAGGGGAGGACAGGGCTTTACAAAGAGTGCATGTGTACGTGAAAGAGGTTGTGAGCATCTCCCTCCCTCATCTGAGGCCTCGGAGCCCATCGCCCTTCTTATGCCGAGGTCCTGAAGTCGGCGCCGGCACTGTTGAGCATGGTCTCAGCTGCGGGAAGTCGTGTCCCCTTATCCTGACGATGGAGAGGACGGCTGTCCCTGTAGAAGTTGATGGAGAGGCCAGGGGAGGCGTATCGACCCCTTGTAGCGTGCTGTAGCTTTGACTCGCTCCTGCTCCGAGGCTCGGAGGGCCTCGAAGCCCGCTGCCGTACACGGGGCAGTTGGCACAGGAGAGAGCCGTCACCGGGGGCAATCGCCGCCCATCCCGGCTCAAAAACCGGGAGGGACTGTTGTTTGACCGGCTCCCCTGCTCGGCCCCGACTCCCGCACGGAAGATGATGCCGGGTGACGGCCCTTGGCGTGGCGGCCGCCGCGGGAGCTTTCGGTGACTTGACCGGCGTAAAGGTTAGACAACACAGTGCCCCACAGTGGCAGGCATGGCCTCCACTGTGGAGGATAACGTAATCATGAGCGTGGGTGACAAGACGGCTCCTATCCCCTGCCAGGGGATAGCGTCACCCTGACGGGAACTGTGGGAAGGCGGGCGGTGGATATACGTCAAATCAAAGGCCTGGTTTGACGGGGAGGTGGGCGCGCCCGCCCGAGGCCTAGGCACGGGGGCTCGAGCGGGACGGAAGGTGGGAGCTCGTCCGAGGCGTCTGCGTAGAGGGCTCGGGCGAGACGGAGCGTTAGTACCCGTCCGAGGCCTCGGCGGGGAGGACTCGGGCGAGACGGAACGTTAGCGCCCGTCCGAGGCCCCGGCGGGTGAGGCTCGGACGGGATGGTGAGCAAAGTGCGCTGGACCTTGGTGGGCCGTGTTTTGTTGTCGCGTGGCCTGGTTTTGCGCTTGTTGGGCCTGACTGTTTGGAGGGCCCTAATTTTGGTACCCGACAACTAGTAAGCGGAGCCGCCAGCAAATGGTTTGGTTAAATTGTGTAACGAAGATGGCTTGTGGCAACAATTGATTAGAAATAAATACTTAAGAAATAAAACAATTGGAGAAGTTCAAAAGAGAGCAACGGATTCTCATTTTTGAAAAGGTCTTTTAAATGACAAACATCAGGTTATGCAACTTGGAAAGTTTGAGGTCAAAAATGGAAAGCAAACGAGATTCTGAGAAGATATTTGGATTCAGAATAGTTCTCTCTGAACTAGATACCCAAGACTGTTCAACATAGTGCACAGGAAACATGATACCATGTCAAATGTGTTGTCGTCTATTCCACTTAATGTTTCTTTTCAGAGAGTGTTAGTGGAAAATAACTTGAGGGATTGAAATAGGATCATCACAACAATAGCGAATATACAGTTACAGGACGAAAGAGATGTCTTTGTTTGGTCTCTTAACTCGAATGGCTTATTTACAGTTTGATCAATGTATGCGTTTTTAGTCAATAGTGGTGTGCATATCTCGCATGAATTTTGGCGTGCTAAGTTACTCATGAAAGTAAAAGTTTTCATGTGGTACTTAAAAAAATAGTTATTTTAATAAAAAACAACTTAGCAAAAAGAAATTGGAGAGGTAATAAAGGTTGTTCTTTTTGTAACCCTCTAGAATCAATTCAGCATTTATTTTTTAATTGTGCCTATGCTAAGTTTCTGTGGGCAGCAGTACACATGGTTCTGGGCATTGCTCAACCCACTGATGTTAATGATCTTTTTAATCGTTGGTCAAAAAGGGGGGAACCAATCATAATTTGAACTTGTTGACTGTAGCCGCCGCATTATATTGGTCACTGTGGATATCAAGAAATGAAATTGTTTTTGATAAATGTAGACCTAAAACTTTTCTGCAGGTACTATTCAGAGGGACTTACTGGCTCCGTCATTGGGCCAAGTTATAGTGCTATGAAGGCTGCCAACAAGAGTTAGTCGATGCTGTTTTTATCTTTTGGATGGTAGTCTGCGTTTAGGATTGCTTTACATTGATCTTCGTATGAGGAACTTTTGAAGTTAGTTGATGTTTCTTTGGTTTGCTTATGACTATGTTCATGTTTGTCTATGGCAAGTGCCATGACACATGGTTTTAAACGTTGTAATAAATTGGTCTAAATTCATCCATTTTCGGGTGAAAGAAGCCGGATAGACTATCTAACCTTTATCTAAAAAAACTAATCCAAGAGTTTGTGTTGACTCTAAAAATCAACACACGGAGTCGCCAACTAAAAATCAACACACGGAGTCGCCAATGATTGATTGCTTCACTTTCGTAGAAGCAGCACGACTAGTTTTCGAGCAAACTAGTAAAGAGATATTTTCGATTACGGTGAAGAACCGGCTGCTTTACAGGCAAGAACAACAAAAGATAAATACTCCAAATCACTGGAGCGCGCGGCTTGTTTGCGGGAAACTAGCAAAGCATAACTACTGATCTAGATGTGAAAAGTAGATGAAGAAAAGTAAAAGAACAAAAAATAATAGATTTGTTTTGTGTCTTGTTGGGATCCCCCTCTACCGGTGATCTGTACTTTGATCTTTTGAGAGATGGAATATGTTACAACTTGTTTTCACGTACAATTATTCTTGATAACGGTGACGGGCTTCCATCTTTGCAAGTGGACCCGCAAGGAGCCGCGGGCCGCAACAAATCTTTTCCCATGCAATTGTATCGCGCTTGATCCCTTGCCCGTTTCGTCAAGGTGCATGCACATCTCCTGGACTCATGTCGCTGCTGCATTGCTTGCATTTGGATATATGCACGACCAGCATGCGCACCTGGACAAGATTAAGTGACGAAGAAGCCAGGCACCAATAAACACAAATATCATATACCCGACCAAGACTTCGATCTTTGTGCTTGAACAACCATTTTCCAATTAGTCTAATATAATAGCCATAATTATCACTTAAGTTAATCGGCTTCCTTTTAAATTGAATGTGTAACACACCTAAAACACACTTAGGCCATTACTCTCTCATTACACTAACCGGCCATTAGCATGTAAGTCGCACAGCTAGCCGATTAAATATTTCTACGAAAGCATAAGAGCTTTTATAACATCAAGCTTGACAGCTAAACCAAATTAAATTTAAATTTAACTAATCTGGCCAAATATTTTCTAAACATCTTATCAAGGTTAATAAGCTATAAATATGTGCCAAATTTGGTTGTCAACAGTTTGTGGATTGCACTGGCTGGTGGCTGCCACTTTCTTCCTCCTCTCCTCCTCAGCTACACTGATGAGACGGGTGAGACTTGGGATGCTATGCTCTGAAAAAAGAAGCATCCTGAGCTGACAAATGAAAACAAGCTGGTTTCATTTAAAAAAAATTAGCATTGTTGCACAGAAATTGGACAAGAAAAAAAATTGAGTTACTCTGTGTGCTTGATTTTGCTATTCATGCACGTTGCGCTGCAGATGCATTGATTGCTTCACGGGCTAAAAGAAAGGGTTCACCCTGCCAACGGGATGATGATTCTGGGTGCACTGAAACAGAGGTATATTCAGGACCAAGCCTTCCAGAGGTACGGTATAGTGTTGAATGTGGAAGGACGGCCTGTTTGCTTTGCACCTAGGCAAAGCTGCCTGGCGCGGGCTGCTTGCCTGGGAGGCTGCGAAGCAAACAGCCGGTCTAAATTACTGTTTTCACTCCATAAATTGGGGGACATATAGTAGGTCAATAAAGTTCATGAACTGATAGTTTAATGCCATAGTCCCCTGCTGCATGACAATAAAGAAATGGTTGTCTTCTAACGAATTTACATCTTATCTCTGTTAGACTAACTCAGGCAGTACATTGTAATTTGTGAGCTGCATGTCCTTGCTGGATTGCAATTCTTTTGAGCTGGTCTGTGCCGGCTACTATCTCATCATTATAGTCACTGATAGCTGCCAAGGCTATTATCTCGTGTGGAAAAAAAAGCTGCCAAGGCTATTGGATTCGTTTAATCATTATCTTGGCCTTCTGGCTGTTTAAATATTCAGATGTATACCGTACCATTGGTAAGGTACACAAAGTGCATGCTCATTTATGTTACTTGCTAACATAGATAAGCATGCTATTGTACAAAACATCATTCTTTTCATTGTAGCTTGCTCAAATGTGAAAAAGAAAAAAAAGAAAAAAAACACTACATTCCCTATTCAGTAGCAGTATATTTTTTCAGTGAAAGTAAAAAGAGTTCAACTTCATAGTATATTTCACTTCCAGAGGCAGTGGCGGATCCAGAATTAAAAACTTGTCAGACCAAAGTTCATGGATTTAGAATAATAACCATCAACATATATGATTATAAATTTTATAAGGGGATAGGCAAAAGCTTTGGGACCCGGTGACCCCACAGCCAAAGCCTAGATCCGCCACTGACCAGGGGTACAGTATACAAATCCATGTCAGAGATCGCGATGACTGCTGCATGTCCTTGTTTGGTTGTCATTCTTTGTACCTCATCTTTCAGTCTACTATCTCATCATTTTAGTCACTGTGGTTTATATCATGTATCTAACACTGTAACTGCCAAGGCTGTTTGGTTCTGTTAAAGCATTATCTTGGCCTTCTGGCTGTTTAAGTATTCAGATGTCCTCCCTCTGTTCCAAATTAGAAGTCATTTTAGAGCTTTGTCCTAGGTCAAACTTCTGTAGTTTCGACCAATTTTCTAGAAGAATAAATTGACATCTAAAGTACCAAATAAATGCACTATCAAGACATATTTTTTATTTCATTATGGATTTGATGAACTTGGTCAAACTTCATTATGCTTGACTTGGGACAAAGCTAAAGTAATTGACCAACATTGACTAGCATGTTTTTGTATGAAACCTTCCTTTTATTGTTTCTGGCTCAAATGCAAAGAAACAAAATACTGTTTAGCGCTACATGCATGATTCGGGTAGTAGTATATTTTTGCAGCAAAAGTCCAGATAGAGTGCATAGTATCTAATCAGGCCACTGAAACTGTTCTCTTTCCTTTTTCAATTTACAACCATGAACACTCCATATTTTATTTTGCTTCCATTTGAATCAACCATTTTCCTCTACTTCTAATGTTGAACTTGTTGACCATACTTGTGCATGCAGGACATCTGGCGTTGTATACATTCCCTATAATGCCAATGCGAGTTGCTACCCGAGCCGATTGTGTGTCTCATGCCTTTGTACATTCTTGGAGATGCCATCCCAACCTTACTTTGAGTAATGAAATGTTGGGCTTGAATGGAAATGCATATGGAAAGGAAGAATTTTCTACAGCAAAGTTGGCCACATTCTGAAAATGCATTCAGGAATTGGTGTTAAGAAACTCATGTTTCGAATCCCTTCAGAGTACACTGCAAAGGACTCTTGTTATCTTGACAGTTGGAATTCTGTGGTCAATGAAGGCAAAGTACAATTTTCCATACTCATTTCTGTCCAGCAGGAATGGGGACTCAATCCGATATCTTCACCTTGCGGGTTGTTCCTTCCATCCGACAGACGCACTTGGTTGGCTAAGAAGTCTCACTAGATTGCATCTTTGTTCTGTATCTATTACGGGTGCCTTCTTTCACATTCTTTTGCCTTGGAGAGGTTGGAACTAAGTCAGTGTGATCGAATAGTTTGCTGAAGGTACCTTGCCTGCTTCATCAGCTCAGCTACCTAGAGGTGTCTAATTGTGGCAGGCTGAAAGTGATAGACAATGAGGCTCCAAGTCTGTCTGACTTTGTATTTATTGGAGGCTCTAAGGTACAACTATCACTTGGAGATACATTGCAAATAAAGAACCTAAGCATTTCCGGCGTGTAGTTTATTACGCCCGTGCTGAACTTCCATCAAGCATGCCAAATCTCGAAGTTCTTACCCTACATTCACGATATGAGGTATGACTTTAGGTGACTGTAGACTTGTGATGCATATCTTACTATACTGCATCAAGTCATAGCTTGGAGTTAATTAACCGGTCATCCTTTTGCAGATGTCCAGTACACCAATGTTGCATAGCAAATTCCTCCACCTCAAGTACTTAAATGCTCTTACGGGAGCACCCTTTTCCCCAGCTTATTATTATTTGTCTCTCGCATTTTTTTTTTGATGCAGCTCCTTGTTTGGAGACTTTTTCAATTGGATGTGAGTCACTGCCCAATATTAGTTGCTATACAATGGAACAATCACTTTAATTTTGCCTTTTCCATTATAGGTATCGCAGCGATACATGGAGAATGTCTCGATTTTCGATGACCCTACAGATCTGCAGCAGATGCGAGAACTTCATCATCACAGCCTAAGTGTGAAGATTGTGGAATTCAGTTCCGCAAAGAGCTTGGTTGAGCTAACATGCCATGTTCTCTCGAGAGTGACATCACTTGAGTGCCTACTTGAGTGCCTCATATTGGAAGCCCCTCAGAGTTGTTTGAGGTGTTGGGACCCTGACAAGAAGTCTGGCAAATGCCTTCCAATGCACAAGGATGTTCTCATGGAGGCTTACAAAGAAGTCTTGGCTATCAGAAGGTATGTCGAGCCTAAGGTTCTCTGTACAGTAAAACTGCATGTCTTGGAGACTTGGAGCCATGTAGCTGCCATGGTTCTGAACATAAGCAAGATGCTTAATTATACTACTCCATTGTTGAACTAGTATTACTTGCATGGTGTATGGTTCAGATCCGGCAGATCAAGGTGACGGAAAGGGCCAGGCGGCATGTAGAGGAGAAAGGAGACATCGACCCATTTGCTCGAACTCAGTTAGCGGCATATATAGGGGAGTCAATGTCGTAACGGACATAATAAATTCACGCTCTCTCCTCATGTGAACGCACGGGCGCACAAACACTGCTTCTGCAGCTCCATTTTCTACTATGCCTAGCGCGTCGCGCTGTTCGCCTATTCCTACCCTGCGGCCCTGTAGCGTCGTTCGCCGGTCCATCGCCACCCCTCCGGCCCTCCACCACCCCTAACAAGGACGCAGCTAGCTGGACGCCCAACGTCAGGTCCACTCTCCTTTGCCGCGTGCCCGTGACGAGGACGAATTGACACGGCTGTGGCTCGCCGGGTACTGTGTCCTTGTCTGCCCGTCAGTTGTGCTTGACTGCTTGTGATGCTATTGTTAAGTATCATCCCGAGTTTCAGGACCTGGCGGGTTTGGGGTGGGGCGAATCATGCCCCGTAACAGGCTTTGGGCGGCTTCCAGTCTCAGGTGCGGTCCACGGATGCTCCATCCGCACTATTGCCATCGTGATCTATGACACGCAGCGGCGCAAGTCCCTAGAGATTTCGCGCCGTCGTGTATCCAGCTCGCGGACGGCAGGTTCTTTCGTAATGTGTATGTGCGCTCGTGTATATAGCGTTTTCATTGTCATTTCCATAAATATATGATAGTTTATTTATTCTTCCGTTGTAACGCATGGGCATGTTTTGCTAGTAGGATTTAAAAAACAACTCACCCACAAGTTAGTGGTCATGTTTTGAAATTTCTGGTATGTTCCTGGATATGGCCTCACATTAGACTCAATAATATGAATATTATTTTTTATTCATTTAATTCTATTATTCGGTTCACTTGCAGTTCAAATTTTCTTATCCAAAAAAATTAATTAAATAAAATAAATTAAAGAAATATAGCAAAACATTTGAGAAATGTACCAAATTTGAACATAGAGTATCAGGTACTATAGAAGGCCTACAGAAGAAGTTTGGAGGGCAAAAGTGAAAACAAACTATGTTGCTGAGTGTCCGGTTTTGACACTCGGCAAAGAGGCCTTTGCCGAATGTCGCGAGAGAACACTCGGCAAAGTAAAAAAATGATTTTTAAAAAAGTTTACCGAGCGCCGCATCGGGCGACACACGGCAAAGGGGAGCTTTGTCGATTGCCGGATCGGGGCACTCGGCAAAGAGGGGAATAAAGTCTCCGCCCGGTCGCCACACACACACGCCAACCAGCGCCCGCCCGCGCCTCCGCCTACGCCGCTCCCACGCCCCGCCCGTGTCGCCGCCCGCCGCCCCAGCGCCACCGATCCCTCCCCCACACCGCCCAGCGCCATGCCTCCCCTCCGCTGCGTCGTGCTGCGCCAGCGCCTCCTCGCCTGTGCTACTGCCCCTGCGCTTGCTCCGTCCCCACGCCACGCCTCCACCGCGCCCGGCCCGCGCGCCCCAGCGCGCCGCACCCCCGTGCCTGGGCAAGTCGGCGGGCACCCCCACGCCGCCTCCCCGCGTCCCGGCAAGCCGGCCGTCGGCGCCCGTCCACGGCACCCCGCCCCGCCCGCCGAAGGAGGAGGAGGGGGAGGAGGAGGAGGAGGAGGACCACCGCAACCAACGCCGCCATCGATCCGATTGCCTGCACCCCAGCCCCGTCGCCCGGCACCACTAGTCAACAACCCCTGGCGGTGGTTGGCAATAAACCTTATATATGGTTGTCGGCCATCGTGTCGTACATTTTTTGCAGGTTTTGGAAGCTCGTTGGAGCCGTGCTGGAGTACCTCGGGCGTCTTCCTCGCTGCTATGGGCCTGCCTACACCACGCCGCGTCGCCACTGCACCGACCCGCCACGACCCCACTAGCCTGACTCCACCGCCACCCAAGCTATAACCTCTCTTTCCGTATCATGTTTTTGCACCTCCTGTACGAGGAATGAATGTTGGGCCCGTGCAGGACAGTTGATGCTATCCAATCGAGAGATATCTAAAGGTTCTTCAAAAAAATATTGAAATAAATACAAAATCGAGGCTTCCATTGTAAAGGCATACATTCTGGAGGAGGTGTCAAACTTCACAACAACATACTATGGTGACAACCTCCCTAGCATGCATAATCCACGCCCTCGTTACAATGCTGGCGAAAAAGTATCGAACCTTAGCCTTTTCTGAGGACAATTCGGAAGCGCAAGTGCATCAACCCCTAAGACCTTGAAACCTAAAGAGTGGCGCACTATCATGCTATATATGTTGACCAATCTTGATGAAGTGGAGCTGTACATGTGGTAAGTTCTCAACAAACTTGTTCTATATGCCGTCACTATTCTGCATCTAACTCCTTGTTTCTCGTTGGTATAGGGAATTTCTTCATCGATTCTAGAATCAATCAAGGGAACCTACTCCGTAGGAATCTGATACCCTTCTTAGACAGGGTGCAGGAAGTGAAATGTTCGATTTTATTTTTTGGTTCAAACAGAAGGTACCATCCAATTTAGCTCGTACTTAGTTTGACATTCCAAGTTGCTCGTACATGCGAATAATATAACGATCTATCCTGCTTGAGCTTGCAGGGCCAAAGGGATGCGTCGATGAGTGCCGAGTTGAGACAGATTACCAATGGCTTTGCCTATAGGGTCATGTCATTTACCTGTTATAACGTGAATGGATATCACTTTCACACAACAAGCTACGAGCAGAGCCCAATTAAAGAACCACAAGTTCTAGAGTTTTTACGCCGATCTTGATGGGGTCAAGTATTATGGAAGAATTGAATATACGAACTCAATTTTTATGGTTCCAAACCTCTTAATCCTGTCATATTCAAATGCCATTGGTTTAATCCTAAAGTAACGAGGCAGACATATTCTAATCTTGGGCTAGTCGAAATTTGACAGGATTCCATCTTACCGGAAGACGATGTCTATATTGTGGCCCAACAGGCCACACAAGTTTATTATCTCTTATATACATGCCAAACCAAATAAGGGTTGGGATATTATGCACAAGGTATTGCCACGTGGTAAAGTACCTATCTCAAATGATGAAGATTATAACTTAAACCCGAACACATATGATGGAGACTTCTTTCAAGAAGAGAGGCTAGAAGGGAGGTTTGAGATAGACTTAACCGAAGTGATCGAAATGGAAGTTGACAATAAAAGGGTTGTTGACAAGGACACTGGAGATCAGGTGGAAAATGTGAAGGACTTACAATTACTGGAGTGATTACATTTAGGGAATGATGACAACATTGCTCCTTCGGATAGTGTTGATTATTTCGATAATGTTTTTTTTGATGAAAGGACTGTAGGGGAACCCCACAGTTAATAACCCAGCCTAAAATTCAATCTAACTAGGATTCGAACTCAGGACCTGAGAGGTGCCGCCGAAGTGACTAGACCAATTGATAGTGATGATGAGACTTATGATCAAGCTAATCCCAATCATGAAGATTATTTCTAATACATGTAATACTATTTTATTTTGTAATTATGTTTTATTTATTTTGTATCTATTTCTAAGTAGTCTTGTTTCTCTGTGCTAATTGGTTTACTCTTTTCAATTGCAGGTGATTGAGCAAAGATGGTGGACAGTACGAGGAACGTACAGTCTCTTTACCAAATAAGGCCCCATGCAGCTGAGGTGCCTGAGGGGAGGAGGGGCCATAGGAGGGAGCCCTCACCTGCAGCTAGGCCGGAGGAGCAGGAGGAGCAGGTGCCGTAGGAGGACACCGAGGAAGAGGAGGTGTAGGAGGACGACCAGGAGGAGGTGCAGGATGACGACAAGGAGGAGCCGGCAGCAGGGGTTCCACTTTCTCTAGTTCATTAGGTATCTATTTGCGAGGTCCCGCAAGCCTCCCTCAGCCATCGATACCACTTCACAGGCGCCCACTGATTCGACCGTTGGGGAAAAGTAAGTAACTTAAGATGTTATCAATACTTCTTCATATGATATGTTGAAAATCATAAAAACTAATAATTTTTTCTAAATCACTTGGGCAGGAGTTGGATGACTGTAGAGTCTACAGGTTGTCACACACGCCAAGTCAATGGCATCCTAGGTCTTCTGTGCAAGAACACTTCCCTAGCCTAGTTGAGTACGCCGGAGTGACGCAGCCGGCCTACATGTTCGACCACTACGTCGCAGCCACCGATGCTAGATATCAGGATGGCAGGGAGTTCGCCAACAAGGTGGAGCGGTGAAGGCCGAGTTATGGGTAAGTCTTTCTCGCACTACATTGCTCAATACATCATATCTATTAGACATTCTTCAAATAATGAACAAATACATCGCGTCTATATGCAGGATTTCTTCAGATGCATGCAGGGATTTGAGGACACGGCAGCTTTGGTGGCTACCAAAGCCTTAAAAAATTGGTGAAGTACATGCATTATGAGGCACATGTCCAGGTCATGATAACTTACAACACAATCTTCCTTGGAAGGAAGGTCGCTGAAACTGAAGCAAGAAGCATTATGTTGACCAAGCAACAGTACCTAGAGGTAAACATAGAACATTATCACTGATTTCTTTTGAGATTAAGTAGGCTTAATTTGATCTTCTTATATGTCATATACTTGAAGACGTGTAGGCGATTTCATATTGGTGCGCCCCGTATCCCGAGTGCTGGGCATATATGGTGGACAAGTGGTGCGCCCCCGAGTGGGAGGGGACGCACAACGCTTGCCGGGAGCAGCGTCTGATGATGCCAGGTGTACCACACCATCAAGGCAACCACAGCCTCAGTGAATACGCATAAACATAGGTACGCGAATTCATTTATTTATTCTAACACACAATTTTGCTTGATTTCTAATAATCTTGCTGTTATCTCGCAGTCATCGTCACATGGTGGCCAGCCTTACTCCCAGTTCAAGGCATTCGCTACGGCCCACAAGGGTAAGGCGACGTCCGACATCGACTACAACCCGGAGGTCCCTCCCTTGGCATACAACAATGCGATCGTCCACAGCCGCCTCAGTGAGTACAGGTTGATGCCACGGCGGTCCTGGGCTAGAGTACGATCCGAGCACCTAGGACCTTGATGGAGAACTCGTCATGAGGGTGGAAGGAGGCAAGAAGCATGGGCATTACTGGCTCGGCGACGGCATAATCGACACGGCCGCTACTTCCACTCTCCCCTAGATTCGAACAAGGAGCACGAGCACAAGCCCAGCCATATGACCTCGGTCGGACACTACACACCACCAGATGGAGGCACTCTAGGTTATTCGTCGTTCATTGATTTTTACATACCTTACCTTTGCATTATTGTAACATTAGGGGTGAAATATTGTAGGCCTAGCTGTAAGAAGAGAGGAGGAAACATTTGAAGTTAGAGGCGAGGATGGCGGCCGAGCAGGAGACCGAGCAGCAGAGGATGGCGAAGATTCTTCAGTACATGCAAAGTATTGGCACCGCCCAGTGTCTACCTCCGCCACCTAGGCTATTTGCTCTACCTCCACCTCTACCTCCTCATGCAACTACTCCTATGAGTATGAATGCTTTAGTTTGTATGTTCATGTAGGGTCAAACCACAACAATACACGGAACCTAGTGGAGTATGAATGTTTTAGTCATGTATGATTTATGTTTATCTTGTCTCACACACGCAATCTCTTCTCTATTGTGTAGAAACATTGGCGGCATTGAATGATAGGCCTCGTCATCTTGGAGAGTTGCGGGGATCGCATATGGGGCCTCATCACCCCGACAGTCACCATGATTTACTTATGGTTCTGATGCACTTGTGATATACTTGGTTATGATGCACTTGTGGTTTTTTTGGACAACTGTGATGCACTTGTGCTTGTGATGGACTAATGGTGGTACTTGTGAACTAATTCATGATATATATGATGCATGTGATGTTTGTGATATAAATTTGTGATATATGTGATGCATGTGATATATCTACTATTTGTTTGGTTGGAATCTGGAAAACAATTAAAATTGGCTATTTTTGGCCATTTTGCCTAGTATTGCACTTGACAAAGGGTGCCTTTGCCGAGTGTCATGAGCTTGTTGAGTGTCTTGGTCATGACACTCGGCAAAGGTGATGGCTTTGCCGAGTGTCTTGACCATGACACCCAGTGAAAGGTCTAAATGGCTAGAGGGGGTGAATAGCCTAATTAAAATTTCTACAAATATACTAGATGAACCGGTTAGTAACACAAATAGTGATAATACGAGTTTTGCACTAGCCTACAAGAGAGGGGGATTGCAAGCCTCCTAAACCAATTCTTGCAATCCTAATATACTAGAGCACACTAGGAGTATGATCCTTAGCAACAATGCTACACTAGCAAGCTAAGCTACTCAACCTAGTATACTACTTGCACAAAGTATATAGGGAATCAAGATGTGCAAACCATGTCTTGTGGATGTAGCCAATCACTATCTTGTTAATTCAATCAATATTAATATGAAGACCCAATCAATCAACAAGAATACCAATATGATCTTGAAGGATCAATCCACACAAGAGTGATGGAGACACCGATTTATCCCCGAGGTTCACGTGCTTGCCAACACGCTATGTCCTTATTGTGTCCCCCTTGACCACATGGTTCGGTGGCTAATCGGTATCACACACCGAGCCTCACTAGGCACCACAAGAACCTACTAATGGCTAGGAGTTGAATGACACGAGCATTGTAATAGAGTACCTTTTGCAATCTCCATGGGAAAAGGTCAAGAACCCCTCACAACTCGTTGATGTGGCCGAGCACAATCACTGGGCTTGCTCACACCTTCTCCTCGCTGCTCTAACGATCTAGGTGATGGCAACCACCAAGAGAATAAGCAATCATGCAGTGAGAACGATCACTAGTGCCACTAAATGCAAGAACTCACAAGCAGTATACTAGAATCTCTCTCAATCTCTCTTTGGATACAAGCAGTCAAGCAAGATGAGAGGGAGGAGGTTAGCTCAGCTTTAGGATAATCAAGAATGATCAAAATGTGCAAGAAGAAATAACCCAAACCAACCAACTAGCTTATATAGCCACCACTCAAATGTCCCAACCGTTACCTTCAAAGTGGGGCTAAGTCGGGGGCATCGAACGCTCAGATGCCCATGCCCCAGACGCGTCCGATGCACATCCCCAAGCTCCACCAAGCTGCCATGTGTCCACGTTTGAATCTAGCCGTTGCCTGCGCAAACGGCTAGTCACTGAGGTTTCTGGCCAAAGCATCGGATGCTCAGATGCGCCTCAACGGACGCGTCCGATGCTTCAACACGCATGCACAAACAACTCAGTACGCAAGACACCTTACGCGTCCGATGCCAGTCGATGGACGCAGAGTATCTGATGCTATACAAAGAGGTTCTAAAACCTATCCAAGCGCATCGGACGTGTCCGACGCCTTGCCATCTGACTCTGTCGGCATCCGATGCTCGTTCTGCTCCAATTCTGACAGCGCGGTTGCTTTGCTTTGGACGCTCAGGTTCTCCACCAACGGACGCTTTGATGCTCGTTCTAGATTTGTGCCATTCTTGCTCTAAGCACCGGATGTTCCTTGTCTTGCCATCAGACGCGCTGTCCAATGTCCAATGGCTTTGTGTGAAGTCCCTGCGGGACATCGGACGCTCCGATGCCTACGGTCGAAGTGTCCGCTACCCTAGAGAGAGCATGGCCTCAACCGTTTCACTTCGCCCTTGCTTTTGTCTTGCCAAACACAAAGTGTCTATCACTTATGCATGTGTGTTAGCATTTTTCAAAATATTTTTGCAAGGGTTAGAAGTTAGCACACTAGGTACTAATGTAATGCATGGAGTCAAAACACCTAGTGGCACTTGGATAACCGTTCTTGACACGCGATCGCTCCTCTTAATAGTACGGTTATATATCCTAAATGTACTCACACCCTCTATGGTGCCTTGAGTACCAAAAACAAATAGCCCTATAGATTATACCTTTGCTTTGAACCCGTTAACTTGTTTCCATTCCTTCTCTTCTTTCTCACTTGGAGCACTTGTGGTCATCCCCATCCACTACTTTGCTCCATCTTGAGTGGACTATCCATGCCAAAGCTACACATATACTTATCAAATAGATTAGTCCAAGGTTTCATCAATTAGCCAAAACCAAACTAAGACTTTCACCGGCCACGACGACACTTTCGGCAACGAGAGGCATTTTTGCCAAGTGCCACCATCGGGGCACTCGGCAAAGCCACCATCACCGCCGCACTCACCGTCATGGCAAATTTTTTTCTTTGACGGTCGGTACGGCACTTGGCAAAGGCTTTGCCGAGTGCCACACTCGACAAAAAAGACACTCACAAAGAGCCCTTTGCCAATAAATTTTTTGACGAGTGCTCTTTCTTTGAGTGTGGCACTCGGCAAAGGCTTTGCCGAGTGCCCCTCTCTAGTAGTGGCCGCTGCTCCGACGGCCGCCGCCCCGCCTTGGAATACTGGCACCGGCCACCAGTCACCCACGTCCCCTACCCCATTCCAGTCGAGCCTGTCTCACCAGACGGTAGTGCTGCACGCCACCAAGTCCGGTGCGAGTCTAAGAAGTCCGCCACTCCGCCCTCACCACTCTCAGACTAGCTCAATTAACAGGTGTGGCGCACCTCTCCATTCATGATTCATCTAAGATAGGTTGGATCTTTTTGGTCTAGTTCGTAATTAGCTGATGAAGGGGCTAGGGATCTTTTGTAGGATTTACTGGGCTGCTTAGATCCTGGAGCGAGCTGTTCTGCTATTGTTCGTTCTTGCCTCCTCGTCTGCAAGTGTGTGCTTTTAGTTCAAAATATTCCTAGAGATGTGGTAAATCTTTATCTATTCTTGCTTGCCTGTAATATTGAGAGATTCTTGCTGCTGACTTGGTTATATTTTTTTAGCACTAGTAGATTTTGCTGACTTGCTTCCTAACAGTCTCATAATAATATAGCAGAAGCAAATGATCGGCGATTGTTATGTTTGGAACTGTAGATTGATCCTATCTATGAAGTGGCTGATGCTTTAGATGGTCTTTATGTAATACTATTTGGAAAGGTGGGCTATTTTTATGTAATGATATTTTAACTATGGATGCACTGTAATATTTGGGACTTTCATTATATTTTGATAGTATTTTAGACTATCTTTGTGTCATATTTATTTGGGACTGCATCTTTGTGTAATATTTCAAACCGCGTATGATGGTGGTCGGTTCCTACTATCATTGAATTGGTAGCTTATAGTATGGATTCATTTGTTTTTTTATCTAAAATGATATATAAATGATGTACATGATTTCTGTAAAAAAGAACCAATTTTTATAAATTTTGTCCAAAAGTTTTTTTATCGCTGATAAATTTCCGATATATCTGATATTCCTGTTTATCGGTGATCACCGAGATTTTTAAAATTCCGATAGAAAAAACCATTAAGCTATCGATATGGTATTTTTGGCATGGAGCGATATGGTATTTTTGGCATGGAGCTAATGCGTAGACCGACCAGTCGAAACGCGAGTATATATGGGCAGCGGGCCGGAATGGCCTGGCCTGGTCTTGGCCCATGCCTGGCACGGCCCTAAATGGCCCTTAGGGCCACTGTGCCGTGCCGCAGTAGGGCTTCGTGCCCTACTATCGGCCTAGGCCTTATCCTGTGGGCCGATTTCCGTGTTGGACCGCCTGAAAAGGCAAGGGCCCAATGAGACTTCGGGCCAGCCCTAAGCCCGCAAACAAAAAAACCTCTCTCCAAAAATGTACAAGTACATAGTTTCAAAATATGACATACACAGTTTCAACAGGAGAGGGAGTTCAAACCAATAAGTCATACCTCACACAATTCAATTGATTCCAAGTAAACACAATAACAGAGAACATATGAGATGATGAGACACAAAATGTAATGAAACTTTGAACTGTTCGTGCAATGCCGCCTCATTAAAAACCTTTCTAGGTAAAACTTACATCTCGTGAGAAACCCTAGAAAGAAAAAAAGAGTACGGCCAGCTCTTTTTAAAAATTAAATATTCAAAGTTATTACAAATGATCACAGTTCAAGTTTGCAATCTCTCACAGCTCACAAAAGTTTATATCCTCACAACTTTCTCTCACAGCTCACTCTCACAGCTCACAAGATTATTAGCAAAGTTGCAGCAAGACTAAAATTGAAATGTAATGAAGCTTAGGGTTTAGGGTTTAGCCATCATCGTTGTTCTTCAATAATCCTACCAGCAAGACTAAAACAAGACTCCGAAGAAGTGGTAGATACAGGAACATACATTATATCTTTAGCCATGGTAGATAAAACTGGATAGGTTAGTTTATGCTCATGCCACCAATTGATAATATCAAATTCATCCTCATAGGCCACAAGGTTATCATGTTCAAGGTAGACAGTAAGCTCAGAAGCACCAGAACTAGCATTACCTGTGCTGGGTGAACTAGCAGGACCAGCAGCACTACCTGTTGTTCCTCCAAATATTCTACCCCAAGCTTGCTTTCTCTTACCTATCAGGCCAGAAGGATATGTGGTTCTTACTGGCCTAGCTACACCCAGTTTGGCTTCATACTTGCTATACAACTTATACAACTCAGTTTTAACCTCAAAGTAGTATGCAGTGTAAAAAACATTGTTAGACTAAGCAAGGAATTCAAGAACATTAGACAGATCTCTCATCTTAGCCCTAGGGTCCAGAACAAAAGCAAAAGCATATAACAGAGGGATGGTTTTCAGTACTTCAAGAACTTAGCCTTCATTGGTTCTATAAATGAACTAAGATTGTTGTCATTCTCAAACTCTTTCAAATGACTAGCAATTTCAAGTATATGATGCGGTGCCGATGGACTAGTGGGATAATAAACACCAGACAAAACAATAGTTGATTCATAGAACAATTCAAGAAACTACAAAATCTTCTCAGCAATAAACCAGTGCTGTTCATTAATTAGTTTTTAAATCATGCAATTCTAGAGTTGGATGAATTCAAAAAATTAATTGCAGTTCTAAAGACCTAAATACAATATTGTATGGCCTCATTCAAACCATCTTGAATAATCAAGTTAATTATATGCATGCACTGATGCACAACAAAATATGTTTTTTTAGTAGGATCCATAGGATCAACATCATAACCCAAGTAATTACCAAACATAGGTGACAAAGTAAGCATTACAATTGTATTAGAAGATGCATTGTCAAGACTAACAGAGAAAACTTTATCCATCAAACCCCACTCTTGAACCACTTCATCAATCTTTTCAGCAATGTTAACACCACTATGAGAAACTTCAATTAATTTAAATCCTATGATAGATTTTTTTAATTTCCCGATCAGCAGTAATATAATGAGCAACAACAGTGATGTAATCCTCTTTAGCATTGCTAGACCATATATCATAAGTCAAAGAAACAACAGACACACTAGGGAAAACAACATTTTTTAGGTGATTAGCTTTTTCATTGTACAGCTTAGCAAGATCCCTAGCAGCGGTAAACCTTAACACTCTTTTGTATCTAGGGTTATGAGCACGCACAATGTAATCATCTCAAGCATCAGAATCAGCAATTGACAAAGACAAATCAAGTCTAGCAATCAACCAACAAAGCTCAGCCCTAGCCACATCAGGACTATACTCCTAGCTCCTATATGTACCATCAGGGTTCACAGCTAGCCTAGACTGAACCAAAGCAGCCTGATTTGCTTTCTTACAATATGTTTTAGCATGCCTAGTTAAATGGCCAGTGCCAGCACCAGAAATAGCACTCTATTTTGCCTTACAGAAAATGCAAATAGCATGAGTGCGCACATCCTTACCATTCACCTTTTGCTTGACCTCGAGTAAAGTGATCCCAGACAGAAGAGCGATGCTTACCAGTACCTGTACCTATGCCGAACGATGCCAGGGAGTCATTCTCATTGGAGCCGCTAGCATCACTAGCCGACGCGTCCCCGTCCACAGTGATCGGAGCAGCATTGCTACCAAAAAGCATGGCAGCAGCATCTCCCATGTCGTTGACGTTGTCGGGGATTTGGCCTAACTCAATGAGTTCTTCATTGATAGTCCTTGGGTAGTGCCCGACGTCATCACCGTCCAGGGCCACCTCTCGGTATCGTTCCTCAATGGCACCAGCGGTACCAGCACGATGGACATGGCATCGACCGGCTCCCCTTGCAGTGACATCAGACAACAGGGGTTAGGGGAGGGGACTGGGGAGCACCGGAGCAGGGAAGGGAGTTCGAGAAACAAGAACAGAGAGCGAGGGTGAGGGGGGTCACATACCTGCTGAGCCGAAGCTCGATACCGGAGAGGGAAAGATGGACTCGGAGAAGAAGAAGACTCACTGCGTCAGGACCAACACACCACATTGATAGACAATGAACGAAAAGACCAGCAAGTGGATGGGTTAGGGTCAGACTGAGCTAAGAAGAACGAAGAGAGGAGAACTTAGGAAGGAGATGGCAGATTTAGAAGGACCGGCATTGCAGAGGTCGCTGGAGAAGGCAGGCGAGAGACGGAGAGAGGTTACGAGATGGCAGGGCAGTCACTGCGACGGCGAGAGGACAACATCTCCAAGTTCAAAGCAACAAACGAGCCCAGATGTGGCAAGTGGCGGTCAAGAGGTCGCCGGAGATGAGCAGGAACAAGGGTCGACCGACGGCCGGCAGCGCGGGATGGAGGCGAAGGCGGAGGGGGGATAGGGTTTGATGGGGGGAGGGGTCGTCGGAGACGACCAGGAAGAGGGTCGACCGGCGTGCGGTGGCGCGTGACGGCAGGCGGAGGCGGAGGTTGGGGATTAGGGTTAGGGTTCGACAGGCGGTGGCAGAGGCGTGGTCGCAGGATAGGGTTTGGTGGGGGTGCGGCTCCGGCGTGGGGGTTATATACCCCCTTCATCTTAACGGACTGCCACCGTGGCTTCTCCTTTAGCGGGGCGTGCCGGGTTGGGCCGCATGCTCGAGTGGCGGCCCAGGCACCAAGGAAAAAAATATTGGTTGGTAAAATCAGAAATTTCCGATATATCCCGTTTATCGGCTAGGTCCAAAATTTTTCATCTATTGCCCAAAATTTTCATAATTTTAAAATTTTGCCATCCAAATAGACGGCAATGCCCACCCAATACTTAAGCTTACACGATGTATCATTTTCTCTTTCTTATCTTCTAGATTCAAGTTGCCACCGTACTCGCACTCTCTAGCTGTGTTGTTGCTCTTCTCATTGAATAGGCAATTGGTGATACGTTTTATTTAGTTTTCTATGTTAAATGGTTTAGAAATTATCTATGTGCTTTTCTAAACAAACTGAGTTATTTTTTGTTTAAATTTTTTCTAAAATTTTATTTCTATCGCCGATAAATTTTCAATACATCCGTTTATCGATGACTACCGAAATTTTAAAAAAACCAGTAGAAAAAACCTTGCCAGGCATGGTCCGCTAACTGTGCCGTGCCAGCCCGTGGCACGTTGCAGGCTTTGCCGAGCCATGCTCGTGCCAGACCGAAATCGCCGGGCTCGTGTCGGGCCGCCGTGCCACGGGCTGCATGCTCAAGATTAAACGCGAGCGAGGGAGCGGCATGCCGCGCCGCCGGATGTGGCTGGCTTGACAGCCCTTGTGTATTTAAAAAACGCGGTCGAACCCTGCATGCAGCCGGCACATTCACATCGATGGCCTGCAGCCGCTGCACACATCCATCCAGGAGAGGGCGAGCGAGCGATCGAGTTCAGATCGAGAGGAAGATGAAAGGAGGCGGCAACGGCTTCCTCGAGTTCGCGAGGCAGGCGTCGGCCTCCGCGAGGACCGAGCGAGCGGCGCGGGTGGCGGCCATGCAGCCGGTGCGGCTGCGGAACTATCGCGGCGTCCACCAGCGCAAGAACAGGTACTACGCCGTGATCTGGAACACCCACACCGCGCGCGCGGTGTGGCTCGGGTCGTACGAGACCCCGGAGGAGGCCGCGTACGCCTACGACGCCGCCGCGAGGGTCATGCGCGGGCACAGGGCCCAGACCAACTTCCCCGAGCCGGTCCCGCCGGCGCGTGCGGCGCCGGAGGCGGTCGCCACGGACCTGGTGCTTGCGCTGCCGACGCCGCCCGCTCACGAGCAGCCCACAGCAGCGGAGCTCCGCAAGATGGCGGCGTCGGTGGCCAGGCAGGTATCCTTCGACAGCTGGCTGATGTCTGGGTCTGTGGCCGCGGCCCCGCCACAGAAGCATCAGCAGACCACACCGGCGGCGGCGTTGTTTCTCCCGCACCAACAACGCCAGGTGCCTCTAGTGCCACCGTTCACACAGTTTTCCCACCTTGCCACCAATGGCGCTGCCGCTGTCAATCCTGCTACGGCTTCCATGCCGGGCGCCTATATTTTGACACGGCAGAACGTGCAGCAGATGTCGCTCGCCAATCCGACGAGCACCGCACTGAGCAGCACCGAGCCCGTCATGTATGCCTCGCAGTTCCGCTCCGCTGCCTACCCTACTCATCAGCCCCGCGAGCTGCCGGTGTCGCAAGCCAGCGTGTTTGATCAGGCCTTCGTCGGGGATAACTTCGACTACCCCGACGTTGCGTCCTCGTCGGCTACACATCCTCCTCCAGGGCCTCGACTCACGCTCAAGGATCTGCTGCTCCAACTCATCGTCAATCTGCCTGGTCGCGGCGGCCAGGGTGGGGCGCAGTAAGGAGGAGGCATGCAGAAGCTGCGCGTCAGGGCCCGATCGAGGGGCTGCCGGTCGACTGCGATTATCTCATGCGGTTCCGCTCGAGTACTCGACATGTGATCTTGTTTACCGTATCTACTATTATATCCGTCTATCCTTCTATCTCTCTCTGTCTCTCTCTCTCTCTCTCTCTCAAAAAAAAAAAAAAACTATCCGTCTATCCGTAATGATTATGTATGTTTTTCTATTCCAAAAAAATCGAAAACAATGTGTGTGTATTATCGATTTAACAGGACTTGTGCTGTGCTTCCATATCTTGAACGTGTGCTTGTGTCACTAATGTATTGTTCTGTAGTAGTATTTTGTAACTTTGTTTCAGTTTTTCCCCGTGTGAGCAAACAACAAAATAATCTTGGCTGAAGGGCCCATTTAATAGGGCTTTGTACAGCTATGACTTCTTTTTTACAGTGTGTGGAGTCATAGTTCCACATAACAGGATCTAAGCCTAAGTTGTGCTGAATCTAGATCTCAAGCGTTGTCACCATACAAATGTTTTGTTTACCGTTCGCCCTTGCCCTTTGATCCCTACCCTCTACTAATTCGTCGGCTCTGTCAACCAATTGCCAACGAGCCTGCCTGCCCCGCCCCTTCTTCGCCCCAACCGCAGCCTCCACCCCAGGGCCGACGGTGCTCTGATCCATTGCCTGGACGCGCCGCCCACCCACCACCACCCACTGCCGGGCTAGTCTACTGCCAGGTATTTCGGGTTCAGGGGAGGCAACAAACACTAACCCACCTCCTGTGATGACGGCCGGTGTTAGTGTAGCACACGACCTATCGGTTAGATTATGCGTACTAAGTTTGTCTTAAGGTGATCTTCGTGCGGTCCATGCGGTCAATACTTGGGTTTATGAACTAGCTAGATCAATACCAATATTATAATGGTTGGTTTATTTATAATAAAGCACACAATTAAAGGTGAAAGTAATTAAGTATAAATGGTTAATTTAAGAGACATTCGATTTGTCTCTTGCCTCTCCCTATATATTCGTCCTTATTTCTATGTTTCTTTTTGCGAATATACTTCTATGGTTTTTTTTACAACTGCCGCTCCTTGCATCTTGTATGTCTATGAACTACTTTACTTTAGAACTATTATCTACTTCACTACTCTCTTCATTATCTTTTATAAGGCGCACACAATTATCAAGTGTCAAACTAAATCTTTCACCAATAAATTATCTAATAATTTTAATTATTATACTATAAACTTGATATGGTTAAATTGGTGCTTTAAATATATTATCCAAACATCATAAATTTATAAATATAAATAATATATTATAACATAAATAAATAGTCAAATTGTAGTTTGGGAGACCGTGTCATCTCTAGCCGTGGCTTATAAAAGATAATGAAGGTAGTATACTTTATTCCTTTTCCCGCATCCATCACTGCATACATACAATATACTAGACATCTACTCAACCTAATAAATGTGCAAAGCTTGATCAATGTGAGGACAGTGTACATATTTATAGTGCTTGTACTACCAGATAACTGAATTTTATTGGGGGCAAAAATCAGCCAAGGAAAAAAACCATAACCATCAAAGAAATAATTCTTGGTGGGCTGTCAAGTGAAATCCGCTTAGGGTGAGCTGTAGAGCGCAAGAGAAATTTGATTTCTCTTTTGTTGATTGTTCACCAAGAATTATTTCCTCGTTGGCCAACATCAAATTAATAAGCAAACAAGGATAAGTTCTAAATTTCTTGGTGGTTTCATTTTGCTCTTTCTGTAAGATGGATGGTAAGAAAGGGGTATAGTTTTCTTATTTGCTGCTTCTTAACTAGAACCTAACCCTGTCTTAAATAAATCATATGTAACCCAGCCATAACTATAAAAAGCCGATCAAAGCTGGCATCTTCACCTGATCGAGAAATATATATAATCCCCTTTCCACATTGATAAAATGTAATTCCATTTCCCTATAACTGTAGTAATAAAGGGAAAAATATAATAGAAAAACAAGCTACAACAGATCTTTCCAATTCGCATGTTTTCTTTAAAAAAATTCTTAATCCCTCAAAACTATTCTCTTCGTCTTAAGGAAAGGGGACCAACAATCGATCCTCTTTCTTTCTCCCCTGTGCAGCTAGATGCTCACCTCATGCCTAACTGTGAGCAGGCCACCTCAAGTTAGCGCCTTCACATCGGGTGGGCTTGCAGGGGCAGGGCTGCCGCGCACTTGTCGCGAGCACTTGCCGTGACACGCTGCTGCACATAGGTCGCCGTAGGCGATAGAAGAAGAGGCATGCAAGAGGAAAGTGCATAGGGTGATGATGGGACAGAAAAGAACTAGGGAGGAAGAGAAGAAATTGGTGAAAAAGATATTCCACACCCGACATGTGGGTCCCATTTGTCTGTAAAGATAAAGGCGTTTTGTCTCAATCTCGAGGACTGCTTATTATCTATTACTCTTATAAAGTCAAACCCCACTACCCCACTCTATCTTATACCAGAGAGTGCCATGTCATCCTTTTAATCTCAACCATTGCTGGTGATTAGTTGTAATTAAGCCACCGAGAGGGCCTGGCTTCTAGCCACGCACTGTTCCTTCACTTATTAGCCATTGCATGTCACTTGTACTTCGCCTCCTGCCTTTTGCACTCCCCATCTCACCACTACGTGCTCCTGATTACAGCTACATCAAGTGAGATTTTCTTAGAATTGAAGTTTTATTTTCTCCCAAATAATGCATGTGATCTCTCGGAAAAGCATGAGAGGATCACAGCTTCAAAAGTTTCATTTTCTCAGAATTGCAGCTTCAAAAACTACAGTACCTTAATTAAATATATCCAACTAATTTAGTATTTGCTTATCTGAAATTCATGTATCTGAATTCCCCCAGCAGTGTGCTGGGAATTCATCTAGTATCCCCTAAATCAGAAATCATGTTTTATCAGCTCTTAATTTGTATAAAGTTTTAAGAATTGTATATGCATATGCTACCGCAAATTTTATCTTCTTTGTTTAAATAAATTTAGGAAACTCAAGGGTCTCAATAAATGATAGAATAATATGTGCATAATTACAGGTCATTATACATGTGCATAAACCGATCAAAATACAGTAATGAAAATCTCCCGCTCGATCACCCTGTGTTCTCTTTCACCTTGGCTTACGTACCAAGCAACTGAATGAAATGTGAAATGAATGAAAGACCACGCTCGTAGCCTGATAAAAACAGGCCATACTCGGAGACCGAGATGTGTGATGATGAAGATATATATATATATATGCATCGTTGTCAGCCTTTGGCAGTGGTGTGGTGGTGGTGGTGGTGGGGAAGGAAACATCCAAACATCTGCGCATCACAGTACAAAGGAGTGTAGCACATTGATCAGTGAAATTCCATACCCTATATATATATATATATATATATATATATATATATATATATATATATATATATATATATATATATACACACACACACACACGTGCTATTCTACACCCACTAGCTAATACCGAGTAATACTGAAGAAAATTTTTATATATATATATATATATATATATATATATATATATATATATATATATATATATATATATATATATATATATATATATATATACCCTAGGTGTAGAATATTATTCTACACCCAGTAGCTAATACTAACTTATCTTGAGTAATCTCGACCAAAAATATTCTGAACCACATTAGGTGTAGTATATATAAATTTTCTTCAGTATTAATCAGTATTAGTTAGTATTACTTTGGGTGTAGAATATTATTCTACACCTAGGGTGTAGAATAGCACTATATACACTAGTACAAAAACATTTATACATACCAGAGGTAGAAATCATTTCTACTGGCGGTTGTTTGAGAACCGCCAGTAGAAACCAAAAGTGAATAGAAATCGCTGCCCAAAAAAACGAAAAAATTGCAAAAAATATTTTTAAAAGGCAAAAATATTTTTTGAACCACCCGCCCGCCTTCGTCTCCGTCGAAGTCGCAAGTCGCGCATTTTTTTAAAATCGCTGGGGATTCGGTGGGATTCGAACCCGCAACCTCCCCCGCAGTCAGCCTCCCTTACCACTGCACCACACACTCACTCGTGACTATATCTCATTTTTGTTCCCCACATACTATACAAACCCGATAGAAAATTGAATATTTGATGGTCCAAATGAATTCAAATGAAAAAATATTCAACTACAAAGTTTCATAACTTTTCAAGATCTACAACTTTCATATAGAGCTTTTCTCCATCCGAGCTTATTTGCAAAATTTGGATTTCAAATTTAAAAATTTCATTCATAGTTTTATGGCTGAGATAATTTCAAATGAAAAAGTTGTCAACTACAAAGTTTTATAACTTTTCGAGATCTACAACTTTTATTTTTGGAGTTTCTCCATCCGAGGAAGTTTGAAAAACTCAAAAAATTAATTTGAAACTATTTCTACCGGGCGGATCTCTTAAGGAACCGCCGGTAGAAATATATGGCGGTTCCTTAAGAAATCCGCCAGTAGAAATATTTCTACTGGCGGTTCCTTAAGAGATCCGCCAAGAAATATTTTTGGCGGTTCCTTAAGAGAACCGCGCCAGTAGAAATAGGGTATTTCTCTGGCTGTTCTAAAGTGAAACCGCCTAAAGTAAAAAATAAAACACTAGTGTCAAGAGAAATCATTTGTGTACTAGTATATATATATATATATATATATATATATATATATATAATCGAAGTTACTCTCTGATGTGTTAGTGCTTTTGTGTTAATGATCACCGAACACGTACGTACCTTGGACACGAAAGGGGTCTTTTGATGGTGTCGCCTCAACGCGGCGCCCTCCGGCGGCGACGGCACGCGCGGCACAGCCGGCATCCCGGACCTAGCCACCTCCCGGTCCCGCTTCACGTTCTCGAACACTACCGTGAACCCCTGCCCGGCCGCCGCGGCGTTCTGCTCGTCCCACACGCCGAACTTGGGCACGGCCGGCCGTTGGCGATTCTGTACGTCGTCGACGTCACACGCGCACAGGAACAACAACCAACACACGACACCGTCAACGATCATGCACGGCCGCCTGCAACGCGCGGAGGAACAAGCTACTAGATACTAGTACCAGCTGATCGGTTGAAGACTCACCGGGTTGTTGCTCTGCGGCGAGGCGGACCGCGCCCGGGGACCCGGCGCCCCGTGATGGTGCTGCCTGTGCGCGTGCGAGACTCGGTGGCCGTGGCCGTGCGTGGACGGGGGCTGTTGCTGCTGGTATCCGCCGCCGTGGTGATAGCCGCCATGGTGATAGGGCTGCGGCTGTGGCTGCGGGCTCGCTCGTTGGTAGTACAGCTGCGGCGGTGGCGCGAACTTGCTCTGGTGTGCGGTGCTGCCGCCCGGGTCGGACGCTGCGCTGCTGCTGCTCTCCGTTCGCCGGTGGCCCTGCCCGTGGTGCTGCCGACTCGGCGGCGACTCGCGGTCGCCGTGGCCTCCCGCTGTGGCTGGCCTCGACGACGACGACGGCGGCGGAGGGACTCTCATCATGGGCCCCTCCTCGGGGTCGTTTGGGTTGTGTGGCCGCTGCTGCGGCGGCGCCGTGGCGCTCTTGTTCTCGCGCACCTTGTCGAAGTAGACGGTGTACCCGACATCGTTGCTGTCCCAGGTGCCGAACTTTGGCACCGTGGGTCGTTTCTGCAAGTATGTCCGAGGAATGAACAATCCAAGCTTTGATGTTACCATGCAAGGACAAATAACATGGAAACGGGGCAGTGATCGACAACTTATGTATTTGATCATAATACTGACTGAATAAATGTGTTAATTCTGTGAAGATGCAATTGTGATTAAATTATTACTGTTAGTAGTCAAATGGCTAAGAACAACAGCGGAAGCAGGTTTTCAGCACGGGTCAACCCTTCCCTGCTAATGTTCAGGTTTACATCTGGTTGGCTATTCTGTTGACCAGCGCTGCAAGTGAAAACAACGTGCCTCCCAGTAGGGAACGGAACCGTGGGCTAAGAAGAAATTAAAGACGTGTTCAATGAAGGGTGTCTATATAGTTTTATTTTATTTAAGAATAGAATCCCTATCCATAGAACGTGCACAAATCTTCAACCAGAAGGCCGCTCATCTCATCTTGTTCATCTCAAGAAGGATGAACAACATATAATTACGAGCTTACGTGGAACGAATCTAGCTAGACATGAGCTGTATGTGCATCCTCCATAAATCTACTTGCAACGTTGGTGGTTTCATTTCGATGCTATTTTATCGAAACCGTCTATATAGTTTGCAGCATAATGTTCACTAGTACAGAAATGCTTTATACTGGCGGTGGCTAACCTATTTCTAGTGGCGGTTTTGCCAACCGCCAGTGGGAAAGGCCAGTGAAAATGGCCTATTTCTACTGGCGGTTGTTTGAGAACCGCCAGTAGAAATTGATTTCTACAGGCGGTTCTCTTAAGCAACCGCCTGTAGAAATCGTTGCCCAGAAAACACAAAAAAATAGCAAAAAAATATTTTTAAAAAGGCCAAAAATATTTTTCGAATCGGGGAAGGCACCCGCCCGCCCGTATCCGTCGAAGTCGCAAGTCGCGCAATTTTTCGCGTAAAATCGCGCGCTACGTGGCCGTGGAGGTTCAAACCCGCGACCTCGGCCTCGCGCGTATCCCCCTCTACCACTGCACCCACACGTCACTTGTGTCTACTCCCTCTGTCCCAATATTAATGACGTCCTGGCACTGCAACCGATCGTCCATATTCAACCAGCCTCCACTGCACCTGGACGAAGTGCTGCCCAGATTCATGGAGCCATCGGTGAACATGTGAAGGAGCCAGAACGTCCTTTATTATGGGACGGAGGGAGTATATCCCATTTCGGTTCCCCACATATTATCCTAAACCGATAGTAAATTCAATATTTCGGGGTCTAAACGAATTCAAATGAAAAAGTGTTCAACTACAAAATTTCATAACTTTTCAAGATCTACAACTTTCATTTAGAGTGTTTCTCCATCCGAGGTCATTTGCAAAATTTAAATTTTAAATTTGAAAATTTTATTCGTAGTTTTTCATAAAAAGATAATTTCAAATGAAAAAGTTATCAACTATAAAGTTTCATAACTTTTTGAGATCTACAACTTTTATTTTGGGAGTTTCTCCATCCGAGAAAGTTTGAAAAACTCAAAAAATTAATTCCAAATTATTTCTACTGGCGGTTTCTTAAGATAACCGCCAGTAGAAATATGGCCGATTTCTACTGGCTGTTCTAAAGAGAAACCGCCAGTAGAAATCAAACGCTAGTGTCAAGAAAAATGATTTGTGTACTAGTGGTTGTTATCCATATAAATCATGCATATTCTAGCATAACTTCATTGCTAAATTAAAGCTGCCCACGGTTCAGGCTGAGGCTGACAACCCTGGTGTATGCCAAGAAACTGTAATCATCCTAAATTATTCCAAACTAAGGTGTGAGGCACACCATGAACCAATGAACATTAAATTATATATTACTCCTGTGTTCTAAAATTGAATCTTTTTTTTTTTGCGTATGCATAGAGATGTTGTATAACTAATTCGGCACAAAGATTCTTCATAATTGAGCAAAAACATGATTATGTTATCAAAGAGAAACCAGATAGCAGAGAAGAAGCAATACTCACGGCCATTCACGCCTGGATCGGAGAGGAACCAAACCAGCCGGAGGGCGACGGTGTTGTCGGCGGCACGGTCTTGATCTGCTGCAGAGACAAGAGAGAAAGAGGCAGCAACGGCAGGCTCCAAGGTAGGGGAGAGAAGGTAGCTGGGTGGCAGCCAAAATTTGGCAATCCTCTATCTAAAAAAAGGAGGAGAACCCAACTGCGGAAGGGAAGGAAGAAGCTGCAAAATAGTGGCAGCCCAATTCGGCCATGGTATTTTATAGACAGGGACGGGAAAAGATGGGCAAGAGAGCAGCAAAACCCACCGAAACCGAGTCGCCTCTCCGTCTCCGTGTCTTCCTTCTTGCCGTTGCAGAATCGTCGCTGGCCAGCTGGCTTTCCGCTGGATGGGCTGGAGACTTCTCTAGCTGGCTGGTCAATGTGGGAAACGTTGTCTCGTGATCGCATGCTGGAGTCTCTTGCAGTTTCATTATATTCTTCTGAATGCGCCTTTGTTATGTTTTCCTTTGACAGTCATTTTTTAAGAGTAAAATGCATGAATAGTCCATTAACTTGTAACGCTGTATCGATTTGGTCCATCAGGTTTGAAAATGCATTTTTGGGTCCATAACCTTGATTTGTGGTGCATCAATAGTCTAGATGACGTCATCAAAGTTTGAAAATGCATTTTTAGGTCCATAACCTTGATTTGTGGTGCATCAATAGTCCAGATGACATCATCAAAGTTTTTTGTCGCTCAGAAGTCGCGCCGTGGCAGGCGAGGCGGCGAGGAGCTCATGGGCGGCGCACGTGATGCTGTTGGGACGCGGTATATTCGCAAAAAGGCCCCGGCGGCAGGGGCAAGGGCCACGTTCCCAGCAGCAGCTTCGACCCCGTCTGCGGATCATCGCGGTCCAGCCCCGCCAGCCGGGCGAGTTGGCTGGAGCGGAGCTCAACACGCTGGCTGGAGCTGAGCCTGGACTCATCGCCGGCGGTGCTCTCCATCTTGCCATCGCAGTCGCCGTCTCGTCGCCGGCGCACCAGCACCATCAGCAGCAGAGGGCGGAAAGGTCGGCGGCGCTGAAGCTGGGGAGCTTCCCGCTTGGCGGTGCGTGCGTCGCCAAGATCATGGTGGTGGTGGAGCCGGAGGCGAACCACAACGCGGGCGACGTTCCTCGAGCGGTTCGAGGAGACGCTCAACTACTACGCGCCGCTGTTCGATCGCCTCGAGCGCGCGTCGGCGCGCAGCGAACCGGGATGGAGGCGCGGCCGGCCGGGCGCAGTGGGCGAGGAGGATGGAGGCCGCCGGGATGGGGCGCGTCGGGCTCAGCTACGCGGGGATGATGGAGGCGCGGAAGCTGCTGCAGAGCTGCGGGTGGGGCGGCGCCGGCGCCGGCGGGGACTACGCGTACCAGGTGGCCCACGACGCCCATGGCGAGGCCTTCTTCTTCTGCTGGCACCGCAAGCCGCTCTACTCCGTCTCCGCGTGGAAGCCGGCGGCGTGCCAGCTCACCTAGCTAAGCTAAGCTAGCTGATGATCGCAGGTGCTACACTGCATGCATGAACGCACGTGTCTACTACTCTACTGCATGATTTAGGGTTTTTTTTTTTGCGAAAAGACCACCTCCAAGCGCAGGCACATGTGCCGCGCGACTTGTCTGGGCTAACTCGGCTGCCACGGCGTGACTTCTGAACGACAAAAAACTTTGATGACGTCATCTGGACTATTGATACACCACAAATCAAGGTTATGGACTCAAAAATGTATTTTTAAACTTTGATGACGTCATCTGGACTGTTGATGCACCACAAATCAAGATTATGGACCAAAAAATGCATTTTCAAACCTGATGGACCAAATCGACACAGCGTTACAAGTTAATGGACTATTCATGCATTTTACTCTTTTTTTATCCTTTGTTATGTTTTGCTTGGTAACAGAGAGATCGATGATGCGCGTGTGTGGCATGGAACCAGCAACCAGGCCATGGAGGTGAGAGTTTATTTTGCTTTTGAGTGTGCATCTGCACTCTTAATTCATATATGGTTATTTCAACCTCCGTTATTATATTTCTTCCGACAATGGAAACAGGAGGCACATTTGACATCTCCCCTTTCCAGCTTTTTTGAACCAAAAAAATGTTTCTGAATTCGGAAAGGGAATCATATTAATTTATCCAAACTATATGCCCTGAACGCTAATGATTCCGGGTTGAATAGTCAAGCACATCGAAGAGGCGATCGAGAGAATAAGCATCACATTGACTGAAAACACCAGTAAAAGGTATCAACGCAGGCCATGCCACCAACCTTGAGACATGAGTCCATGACGTGTACGGAGTATCAGGGGCAGACATAAGTATAGAAAACTGCAAAGCAAGATCTCTGTCAGAATGAAGAACGAGTAATAGTCGTAATTTAGTTGCAGCCATGATCCAAGACTGGATGATACCGCACCCTGTGATACTCCCTCCGTCCCATTGAGTTTGTCACCTTGAACTCCGTGCCATCTTATTCGATCATTCGCCTTATTCAATTTTTTTGTATAAATATAATTTATTTTATTATGACTTCTTTTATCAATAAAGATACTTGAATATTCATTGATTTATTTTATTATTTGCATAAATATTTTAAATAAGACGGATGGTCAAACATGAAGTCCAAAAAGCTAA
Source organism: Chrysopogon serrulatus (assembly GCA_015844335.1). Classification (NCBI taxonomy): domain Eukaryota; kingdom Viridiplantae; phylum Streptophyta; class Magnoliopsida; order Poales; family Poaceae; genus Chrysopogon; species Chrysopogon serrulatus. The sequence continues at coordinate 128,471 of JADLZL010006458.1, forward strand.
AACGACAATCTCCGTGGGACGGAGGGAGTACGGTACAAGCATCAGGGAATCTTGCAAAAATAGGACCTGATATGAAAAGGTATCAATGCAGGCCATGCCACCAACCTTGAGACATGAGTCCATGACGTGTACGGAGTATCAGGGGCAGACAAAAGTACAGAACTACAAAGCAAGATCTCTGTCAGAACGAAGAACGAGTAATCGTCGTAATTTAGCTGCAGCCATGACCCAAGACTGGATGATACGGCACCCTGTGATACGGTACAAAGCATCAGGGAATCTTGCAAAAATAGGACCTGATATGAAAACACGGCACCACGATTTTCCGCTGAATAAATTCTGATCTCCATACCTGGAACCGGGACAATTACCATGATCTTGACACATAGACATGGATTTTATTTTCTCTGGGTCTTTTTGACTCAATAAAAAGTTATTTTTGTGAAGAGTCACAACCATACTGCATTTACGGCCTCAACAATTCACAACAAGTATAATTGAGACTATTAAGGGATGTTTAGTAGAGCTCCGCTCCCAGATTCTTAGCTCCAACTCCTTGATTCTGTGATGGAGTGATTTTAATTGATTCTAGTAGAGGAGTAGGGATTGAATAGGAAATAGTGAGGAGCAGGTTTTTTTTAGGTCTCATCTCATAGTGTAAATGGATAAGTCATTCTTGTCTGTTTTCTACTAGAATCTAGGCGGGATTATGCTGTTTGGTTGAAGAGTGATTCATAGTTTCTCACCAAGAATCTATTCCAAAAGAGTCTTGCCAAAGATCCCCTAAGAGAAGTTGTTCCAAATCGCAAATGCAGCAATTATATGGACGTTACATATATCTTCATACATATCATTGATGTAAGAACATTTGACAACAAGGCTTCAGAAACCTACTAAACATTTCCCATCTTGGGAGCAGTGTTGGGAGCAGAAAAGATCAATCGTCAAAGCATCTAATGGAAAATGTCACTAGGAAGTGGTCACCATCACCTACTAAACATTTCAACACTGAAGGCCCATTTAGATTAAAGGAAAAAGAAAACATAGGAATGAAAGAAAACACATGAATAGAGAAAAAACGTAGTAGTACGGCGGAGGATCGGAAAACATACTATGAGAAAAAGCCCCAACAATGTCAAGCATTGTTTGTTAATTAGAGTTTGACACAACTTTAGAAAGAAATGTCAACACACGTCAGACTTGTAATCCAAAAAATTCTAGCAAAACAATTGAGAGTGTTCAAGGATTTTTAGATTTTTTTCAATTTGAAATGTGTCTAGCATTACCTTCAGTCCTTTTGGCTATGATGTTTTGCCATATGTCACAAAATATTCAAGCAAATTAAGACAACATATGAATTGGTCACCTACTAAACAACTAAACAAATTAGGGAATTAAAAACACTAATAAAAATGAAAAAATGTTCAAGGAAAAACATATAATCAAGAAGTTCACTGTGACATAAATCCTTTTACTATTTTATTGGTAGGACAACTTCTCCACAAGCAATATCATTAGAATCAAATTTATTAAGGCATCCGCATGCTAATATGCACTAGGAAGTACATCACTATTGAATATACTCTTGTGCCATGAAGTCATAGAAACATGTGATTATGTTGTATGGATGGACGGATCAGCCTAGAAAGCAACAATAACATTACATACCAAAGCTTTCTCTATTCTCAAAATTGTTATCTCCAATAAAAGGAAATAACAATGTATACAAAAGGCAAAGATAGAATTCGTAGTTCCAAATAAGCTTAAGTTCACAAGATCTCATGTGGTTAATATATTTTAATTTTTTTGTTATAACCATACTTGCTTGCAATCGGCAAAGTCAAAAAGATTCAAAAAAATGTTCAGTGGAAGTAAAAGAATATGAAAAATTGCTTTGTTCTCGAGATATATTATCATTTCCTTGGACATTAAAATGAAATGAATAAGGAACTTAAAGTGTCATTTCAGTAGGAAAGTTAAGAATGATACTATAAGAGATTTGACCTTCTATGACGATTTTTAGGGTTACTGACGCACCTTCTATGACAACAGAATACCATCATACAGTGAAAAGAAACAGTCTGTAATTGTCACAATTTGATTGTCATCTTGTGACAATTACAAACTGTTTCTTGTCACTGTACCCCTTCTGTAATGGTATTTTGTTGTCATAAAAGGTGCGTCACTAATCCTAAAAATCATCATAGAAGATCAAATCGCTTGTAGTATAGCTGTTGAAGGTCATTAGGTACCAATTTTAACCGTCAACTAAATGCATAAAAGAGGTCACCAATAGCAAGATAGGGAGGGGTTTTAACTAATAAATTCTACGAGTTTTGGTGAATTGTCCAGAAAGCATACAAAGGAGAATTAAAACGCGTAAAAAGACAAAACTTAACCCTGACAAAATATACGCCATCAAACTCTAAAAGGTACCAAAAGACACCACGACGAAGCGGGGCCCAAAGCCCAAAATAGGGTGCTGGGCAGCACAACCTAGGGCCGGCTGGCACCCCTCTTTCGCCGCCTCACCTTCGCCTTCTGGAAGCTTCATCCACCGTCTTTGAGGATGCATTCCACTGTACGTGAAGTCGGTTTGATTCAAGGGCTCGTATACATCCCACCGGGCTATAAATAAAAGGATAGACCCTTGGAGGCATCCCTATACTTCTAATTCATTATCTCAAGTTAGGATCAGCTGAGAGGGATCCCCATGAAAGGATATATCTCTCAGGATAGCTATCAAGAGAAGATTAGTCCTCAATAGGTCTAGTCTTTAGAAATAGTGAGTGGAGTTAGAGGGTAGATTGAGGTGGTAATTATAGGTGTAGGCGTGGTGCTTAGATCTAGATTATCTGTGAATGCCTATTGTCTTTCCGAATCGGTGGTAGATCACAAAGGTGACTTTATAGCTTCGTTAAATCCTCTGTAATCCACTATCCCGTTAGAAGAATTGGTAGCCTTATTGATGCTGGTAGGGGAGAACTATGATTTCTACCCCTATTTAAGATATCGACTGTGTTAGGACATTAGAAGACACAGTTTATCGAGATTCAAATTAGAAAGTTTTTAGTAATCTCCTTTTATCTCAACCTTCTCAAGTCTTGATTGTTGCTCCGAGTTAGGTTGGACCGTAGTTAAACTCACACTTTTTCCTATGGATACATATTTAAAATCTCCGGGTGAAAGCTACAACGGTATCTGTGCACTTGCGGATCTATCTCTTTGATTATATTCTGTGTGCATTAAAATACCAACAATAACCATCAAGTATTTGAAAATAATCTGTCTTGTTTCCATATTTTCTACCTATTGGTTTTGAAACTAAATTCCATTCCCAAAATAAGCATGATCCATTAATACAAAAAGCAGCAACAATATTGTCCTAGCATCATTGTGTTTACTATTTATTAACATAGCAAGGCACAATCATACCAAATCATCTTCAACATAATGGGTGATATCTTCGTGATAGAAAATTTTAGCTTCCCTAAACTTTAGAAATTATTTTTTGGTCACATAGAAGGTTGTTTATAAGGTTTTTGTGATCCAAGTGACCGACTAGATGTGTGAATAGTCATTTCTAAATCTCAATCATGAGTGATAGCCCATTCAAAGCAGTAGAATAAAAGTAATGGTCGGATAATGACTTCACCCACTTCTAACAACCTTAGAACCCTAAGCATGAGATAAGCATCATGACAACTAGGGTACTAGCAAGAGCTCCTATACACAAGTTTAGTTTGCAAGGTCGATCAACCTAAGAAAACAACAAGTAAACACAAAAGATCCTACTCGTACTAGTAATCAAAGGTAAGAAACTAAACAACACTAGTATTAGGAACTAATTGATATAGGCTACTCAGTAGGGGACAAGTGGTGACATGGTGATTTTTCTCTTGCGGCTCAATGGCTTGCTGACCACATACTCTCCATTGAGGTGAGTCTATGGACTTCTGCTCCTCTCACTAGCTCTCAAGCTTGCAAACTCAGACTACGCTACAAGGTAAGCTCCAATGTGAGCACTAGACTTGAGCTGATTAATCAACATGGCACTCCAACAAGCCTCTGGTCAACTAGAGTTGCTCTTAGCCTTCCTCTGATGGGGAAGAGCGCATGAGCCCCTCACAAATCCTCCACCAGAACTATCACACAATCTTCTTGCGAGGTGTAACAAAGTCACAACCACCAAGTCATCTAGAAGGTGGCAACCTCCAAAAGTAACAAGCATAACCTAGTTGTAAATCAACACCTAGTGCCACTTGATAAACCTCTCAAAACGTCACACTAGATTCACTCAACCACTCTCCAAATAATGCCTCTCATGCAATTGTGTGAGAGAGGGAGTATAATTGGAGCTCTCACGGAGTCTACCACAAGCCTAAAGCGCTAAGAGAGCTCCCCATGTTAGCCACACCTCTATGTAGAGGAGG
>JADLZL010006459.1:0-11939 GCA_015844335.1 Chrysopogon serrulatus
TTAAAATAAGTTTATGATTCTAGGGTGTTGTTTGAGCTCCTTTGTATTACATGTGCTTATGTTTATAATTTGAATCCTGCTCACATGTTTGATCTCTTAAATAAAACCAATCAATTAAAATCAACCGTGATGTTTGCAAGTGCTTGGCTAACCCCGACTTTCACCTTAAACAAGTTTTCTAAATCAAATGAGGTGTAAGAGAGAACCAAGTTTGAAATTGGCATTCAATTCCCAAATCCTAGCTTGAGAGGCTAAGTGTTGGAATTGGGATGTCACTTTCAAATTTGGTGAGCTAACCATGAGTAATTTTATAAATAAAAGTTGCCAACCAATGGCACCTTTTGAAAGTATGAACTTTGTACTTTGAAAATATGCTATTGGTTGGGTTTAAAAAGTGTCACAGCATCACTATTTATTTGCCCAACTTTTCAATTTGAAATTCATTTCAAAAAAGGGATATTTTCAATATGTTTTTACCCACTTCATAATTTCACCTCAAAATATTCAAAATTTGGGAAAACTCCAAAAATACAGTTTGTGCATCTCTCTGAGCTCTACAACTTTGGTATAGAAAGTTTTTCAAGTTTTTGAATAAAATTTGAAGTAATTTCAAAAGTTAATTGAATTTCAAAGTATCCCCTTTTGAGTTTTAAACTACAATTCAAAAGTTATTTGGTTTCATGAAAAACTTCCTAAATGAAAGTTGTAGATATTGAGAAATAGAACAACTTTTATTTTTGAAGATTTTCATCTTTTATTCAAAATTTAAAAGTAATTTCAAAATCCTTGTAGTTAGGGTTTTGGTTTAAATTCAAATTTGAAATGCAATTCAAAAACTAGTTGGAATCTGATGAAACTTTCTAAATGAAAGTTGTAGAGCATAAAATTTTGAACAAACTGTATTTTGGAAGATTTTTGAGTATAGTTCAAATTTTTGGAGATTTTTGGCAAAACAGTTTCAAGTGTATAATGGTGAGGTGGCACTGCTACAGTGCTCGGCACAGGAGCCGGCATGGCCGCCGGTGCTCTTGCCGGCCGCCGTGTCCCTTCTCGCGTCGTCGCCTTTTTCACACGCCACCCACCAACTCACGGCCGTCGCGAAGCCTCTCTCCACCTGTCCGACCGCCCTCGCCTCATAAAAGCCGGAGGAGGCCGTCGTTTTTCTTCTTCTTCTTTTCCTGCTCGTCGCCGGCCGTCGTTGATCCACTGCAAAATTCACCCACCACGCAACACCGTTGCCCAATTGCGCTTGTACACAGCTCCGTTGTTTTCTTGCGCACCAATTGAGCCACTTTTTGCCCCTTGACACCGTCGGAGTAGCCCAGACCGCCGCATCTTCTCGCTCTCCGGTCATCCGCCGCCGTCACCTCACGGTGAGCCTTCTCTCTTCAACCAGGGCAGCTCGGAGTCGTATTCGAAGTGCACTGAGTCCGCGCTGGGATGTAGAGTCCGTTGGTGTGTTCGGTTTCGCCGGAGGAATTCCAGTGTGCCCGACCGGGGTTGGTTGCCGGCCGTGAGCCGTCGGGTGTTCGGTGAGAGCACGCCCCGGTGGTCGCCTATGGTCGTTTAGTAGCTCTTTAGATGCGGTTCGGTGTGAGGAGCTCGTCGGTGCAGTTGGTTTCGTCGGAGACGTTGTCTTTGGCGTGCACCGCCGTCGGCCGTTGCCGTCGTCTTGTTCGCCGAGGGAAAGAGGGGAGAAGGTGCCGACAAGTCGGGGCCGCGGGGGGGCCGGGAGAGAGAGAGGGAGAAGGCCGCTGCTGGTACGGGCCGCCGTGCTGCGTGGGCAGGTAGGGCGCTGCGCACTGTCTGCGGCGCCGATGGGCCGCACAGTGGCCCGCTGGAAGAGGAGTTTTGTTTTTCTTTTTTTTTTATGTTTTAAAACATTGTATTTCATCTTTTGTTGTAATTTCAATTGGGCAGATAAAATTGTGAGAAAAATATGTGTGTGCTCCTTGTAATATGCTCTGTCCAGGAAAAATGCTAACCATGGTTTTCCAATAAAATTTAATTGTGCTTTAATTTGCTCCTTTAATTAGTAAATGCAATTTCAATGATTTTTAATAAATAAAATATAAGTTCAAAAATTATGAAATTTGTTTTGTGTGCTAATTAGAGTATGATGATCTTAATTATGAAGTTTGGTTAAGTTTTGATTAAGTTTTGTATTAAGCTTAATTATTTCCTTAATTAATCATGTTTAATTAGTAATTCTTTGATTAATTAGGGTTTAATTAATCTCCAATTAGCAAGTTAATTAGTGGCTTTCAACGACTGTAAAAATGGTCAATAAATTATTAATCACCTCTAATCACCATTAGGGTTGCTTGATTTTGAGATTGAGTGATGACCCTAGGTCATTACCCCCTAATGACCTTCGGCATTTCATGTTGATTGCGTATCGCTAGTCCGTCGTCGTCGACGCTAGTTATACCTTCTTAGTGTGAGGTTACCGTGAAGGAAAGTTGTACTCAAGATCGATTACTAATCGTTGCATCATTATCGCATGCTCTTTTGTTTATTGCATTGTAATCATGCATCTTTATCGTGTAGCTGTCGGGTCTGAGGAGGGAGTTGAGCCGTTTCCGGTTTCCGAGGAGGTTGGATCTGATCCTGGTGATTGGGTAACTGAGCCACACTTCATCGAGCCCCAAGGCAAGCCCCGGATGCATTCAAACCTGCCCTTGTATTTCAAAAAGCTTTTATGATTTCATGTGATGATATAATGCATTAGGTGTAGGAGTTGAGTGATATCCTACTTTGATGCATTTACCGTACCTTGATACATTACCCTGTACACCTGTTTTGTTTTCGAAATGCTTAGTTGCGCTTAGCCTTGCTATTAGTGTAGGTTTTGATAAATTGTTTTCGAAAGGTGATAACAATCCTCCCCGAAGGGAATTTATTTAAAACCCGATGTTGCTTGTCGCCTATCCTTGTTCCGACGGGGTCAAGGGTACACCACAAGAGCATGATGATGAATAAATCGAGACCGGGTGGAGTGACTTGCACCAGGAAGGGCTAGTGCCCTGGTGTAGTGTCGTCCACTTGTGAGTCGGTTAAGCACCGTTCGTTGTCTTGGCCCTTGGATCATGAGGTTATTGGATAGTACTAGTCGCATGCTAATGGCGGTAAGCTCCCTTGTATGATCCATATGAGAACGGACACCGGACGGGAAGTAGCGTGTACCCACACTACGAGTGCACCCGCCGACGGTGGGGACCGACGGCGTAGGGAGATGGTGTACTGTACCTCGTTGCTAGGACCCGCTCGGTGCGGAAAAATGCAAGTGTGAGTTGATATATGTAAGATGTTTGGTCCTGCATATATCGTGTGGCTAGGAAGCCCCAGCTGGGTATATTAAGTGGTTCGAATCGTCGTGTGCTCCACGATATGGGAGCCGTGATCCTTGCACCAGCATCGTAGTAATGATAAAAGTGTGAGAATGGAAAGTTTGAATCCGACATGTGTTTGACAAGTGATTGTTAAAGTAAGGATTGGCTTAGTCTCTTTTCGCAAAAGGGTGTCTTTTGATCTTGCTAAAGCCTCACCTTGATTCCTACTAGCCAGCATTCCTGAGTCTTCTCCCCAATTCTTTTTTGGTCGGGTAAGTCTTGCGGAGTACTTTTTGTACTCAGGGTTTGTTCAACCCCTGTTGCAGGTGAACCGCATGGACAAGAGTGCTACGGCCCTTGTTGCATGACGGTGATTGAAGAGGTGACCGATGAAGAGTAAATTGAGTGGCCTCTAGGCAGGGCATCTTTTGTTGAGTGAGTGTAATAAAGTTATATAATGATCCTTCCGCTGTTTGTAATAATGCTACTCTGGTTTGTATAAGTTTTACAAAATGTTTGTAAATTAAGTTATTGTAAGTCTTCCGCTACTCTGGTATTTTGTATGAAAGCTGTTGTAATACTGTGATGTATCTGTAAGTATCGATCCTGGAGTATTTGTGGTTTATCGGGGATCCACCCGACGGAACATTCTAGGTTATATGGTGCATAAGCATGGTTGACTGAGGTCTTAGGGACAAGGTCAGTGCTTGTGGGCCATATAATTTAGAAGGTTCTGCCATAAACCTCTTCGCTCCTAATTCAGCTACAGGTATAGGGCAGGCGTAGAGAAGTGACCCCACCCGCTAGTGTCTGGGTGGCTCAACCAGCTAGGCCAAATCTAGGGGAGGCGTCATCCAAGGGAGGTGGCCTGAAGGAAGTATGGAAAGACCCCTGGGTGGATCAGTAGGACATAGGGCAGATCCGTTGCAGGACTATGGTTTTTTTACATTAGGCACCGTGCCTTGTAACCTATAAATGGAAGCGGAGAGCTCGCTTGGAGGAAGAGAACTTAGGGGAGGTTCAGTGCACTTTAGCCTGCCGCCCAGAGTCTGAACACTTGTAAATTCGTTGAATCATTGATATCAAGCGAATTGTTGTTGCAAACCAACACATAGTGTAACAGAACCGCCCAATTTATAAAAGCATAAGTGCAAAAATCACTCGCCACGCAAGTAATTAGCACACTTAAGCCCTTATAAACCCGGTAGTCCGGAAATCTCGAAGGATTTCAAACCAAACATCATCAACCAAGATCGTACAAGTTTAGCGTCACCATTCACATGTTACAACATTTCACAAATAGTTCGATAACATCAGAGTGCGGAAATAAAGTTATTACAAACCAAGTCCTTCAAATCCGAGTAGCGAAAGCAAAGTAGTTTTGAAAGCTCAACCCACACACATACTTAAGTTTAATACGATTGCCCGACTCGATAGCCAATCCACAAAAGCAAGTGGGGGAGAATATTAAGAACGACCATGTCCTTGGTACTTTAATCCACTTTGGGTATAAGCGTGTCTCACAATACCCGTGGTAGGTATGGCCATCTGCACAAACAACAAGCGGGGAAAAACCCTGAGTACGAGAAGGTACTCAGCTAGACTTACCCGACTGACTCAAAATAAAAGACTCCAAAGAGTATGACAGGCTTTATCTGGGGATAGCTTGACTCTTTTGAATAAGGGCGGTAAAAATATTTAAAGTTGTAGCTCAGCTTAACCATTCCTATTTATACTAGGTGAGCACCTATACTATGCATCATTATAATATATTAGTCATGATTAAGCAAGCAAGTAGTACCCATAATCATAATCATTAGCTTAACCCATCATCATCATTAACCACATTCCATAATCATTACTACGATGCTGCAGCTCAAGTCAAGGTGTTCAATGTCCAGGAACGATGGCGATTCGAATCGATTACTACCGAGCTCCAGGGGGTATTCCTCACACAAACCACACTCACCCGTCGGTGAGCTACAGATCACCGTGGCACGTATCCGAAAAACAAGTACGTGGACTCGCATAGAACCACCGCACCCGGGGACCGCCCGACGCCTTTAGCGACCATCTTTGGACCTCGGACTTACTCTTTCGCGCCTCGTGGTCCCCCATCCATCTCCAATACGGTGCGAACGGATCGAGAACCGGCCTGGATAGTGTTAGGCTTCGCGGTCGGAAGTGCTTATCCGGCCCGCCTAAATGTGAGGCGGCGTTCTTCAATATGACTTGGGGTACAACAACGGTGCGGTCCTTAATCGACCTGCACGGAATCACCGCGGGTCCAAAGACCCCACAAGACTCCGCCCGATCTCCATTTATCACAACCATATCCATCAACCAGATGATATCAACATAAGCTTTCCATCAAGCATAATTAACCACCTATACTCGCAGATGACAGGAAATCACCCGACTTCTACCGTCTAAGCAAGCTAAGCATAATACTCGCCCTAGATTAGCAGGGTATATCAAGGTGGGATAATTCAATGGTAAAGCAAGGATATAATGCATCAACGGTGTCACACAACTCCTATACTTAATGCAACAATCTTAAAGCATAATTAGACTGTTAGAAAGCATAGGTAAGGAAATGCTCCGGGGCTTGTCGGAATCCAACACAATTCGATTGCTAGTTAGATGATACTCGCTTGGCAAGTATCTCCCTTCCCATTGCTTGCTTAGTCCTTTCATCTTCAGGATGAGTCCACCAAACACCATCTTGGGGTTTTGCTTCAACACCACATTCTCATCATCTAGCGTACCTAGATGTCATGCAACGATGCATATGTATGAATACATAGAAGTGAAATAGATGATCCATCACACAAGCGTATTTAACACAACATAAGGTTACACTGGATGGTATAAGCGCATTAGAGAGCAAGCTATTCACAATCATACCAAACATATAGGTAAAAAGCATATCAAACATGACACCAATATACAAGATCTCAGGTGTATTAAGTTAACTAACAACAAGGACATGAGTCACACTTAGCATCGCACAAATCAACATTATAACTAGAAGCTACCAAATTTCTAGACATATACACAGCAGCTGAGTAATTAAACCATATCTAGAGTTGTACAACTCCAAATGACTTGCAACAAGACAATCTGGAAAGCTTATGAAATTGCCTACAATTCATCTTTAATCATCAAAGTATGATTCATAAGTTTAGTAGGTAGAAATTATACATGTACAGGATTAGGTCTAGAAATTCTAGAGAGAAGCCATTTCTGAAGCTGAACATTATACAGCCATAACTCACAAACTATAAAAGTTATGGCTATGAAAATTTAACACAAGCTAGATATATAGGTTATCTACAACTTTGTTATATACAAGTTTTACAGCAAACATCATTAACAAGGTGCAATCATCAAAGTTCTAGAAACTGTCCAGAAAACCTCTAAATTGAATAATAGAGCAAATAATATTTCAGTCATGTTTCAAACATCAATTTGGGCACAAGCAATATTACCAACAGTTGACATATATTGAATAAACATCAGAAAACATGATGACTCAGCTTAAATAAATTATTATCATGCACTTTTCTATTTATTTTGATAACAAGGTGAATTAAGGAGCATATACAGAACACATATCAAAAGTGCACAGTAAATTTTAATAAAATTAGAGTAGCTTACATACACTCCCAGTAGACTACCACTCAAATTTCATAGCATTTGGATAAGCATAGCAATCTCAATGAAAAAAGACAAATTCTAATTGTTATTAAGCATGTGAGAGCAACTTAATTCTAAAACTTCACATTTTCAGTAAATACATGGCCATTCCAAGCATCCACAGGTCACAACAACATTATTCAAAGCTAGTGGAACCACATTTTCTATTTTTACATTTTTATTTCAATTATTAATCAATTAAAAGCATTTACTAGACATCAATCAAGATATCCTAATAACTCAATCAAACTGCATGAAATGAATCTCAAATTTTTATCATAGTATACACATATCGCCATTAGCCTACCATTCAAATTTCACACCAATTGGAGCACTGCAACTTCAGATATGAATATATCAAAAGCAAACCCTAGAATAGCAAACATCTATTTTTACCTCAAAAACTTTCTACTAAATCATGCAATCTTATTACTCCACTGCATAGATCTACTCACAAGGATTCCAAAAAGTCCTCATTTTCTATTTTTGTATTTTTCTACGATTTACTATGATTTTCCAAACTTTCAGGCAAATAATGCATATTAAAAAAAAAAGAAAAGGAAAAACCATCTTGCGCTAAGGCCCCTGCAGATTTCGTGCACTATTTAACACTATTCACATGAGTCATAGGTTCAATAGAAAACCCCCTGTCTTTCTTCTAATTCAAGCCCGAGGTCCTTTCTTCTTCCTTCATACGCAGGGAGCAGAGGAAGGCATCAGACTTCCTAGCTCTGGCCGGCAGCGGCCTCGCCGGCCATGAGGAGTGGAGCAGCGGCGGCAGCTCGGCCAGGCGCACCCGTGGCACGTCCCGCAGCGGCCAGAGGGGCCTGGTCGCGCGCGCGGCTCCCACCCGCGTGAGCGCGTCGCGCAGAGGTGCGACTGCCTCCGGCGGCGAGCCGTCCCGGCGGCGCAGGAAGCCGGAGGAGAGTCGCGAGCAGGTCGTGACGGAGAGGCGAAAACGGTGGTGGTGGCTGCTGTGCAAGAGGAAAGGCAGGGAGCGAGGAACGGCGATGGCTAGGTGCTCGGGTCGGCGGCAATGGCGACGGCGCCCGCTGTTCGCGCGTCTGCGCGGCAGAGAGCGAGGGAGAAGCGCTGGGAGGCGAGGGATGCAGAGGAGGAGTGGGTGAGGGAGCTCTAGACGTCCACAAAGTGAGCAAGGAGACAGCAGGGAGGCAGGCACACGCGTCGGCAATGGTGGGGGCGAGCTCTGTGCATGCCATGCGCGTGTCCCTTTGGAGCCCAACGTCGGACACCTGGTGGGTGTCGTGGCAGTGAGTTCGTGGGCACGTTTTGGGCCGTCTCCAGTCCGAATTTGGATATGGGCCAAGAAGCAAAATCGAAGCCCACACTTCACTCTACATCTTCTATTAAGGGTGTCCAGTCAGTGGTGTGATGGATTAGGAGGTAATTAACCACAAACCTGCTGCTGTCAGCGAGCTAACAGTGATTAAATACTGCTGTCAAAACCTTGTCAAATCGAGTCCAAATGATCCCATCTCTTGGCACGCTCTACTTCAAGTAATTGCCTTCAACTTCTATTTTTGGTCCAACTCAAGTTGCTTAACCGAAATTGGAGAACGCGAGACGTCGATCCTGGAAACACCATTTTCAGCATTTTAGAAATATTCTAGCCTCCAAACCAGCCCTCAAATCTGCTTGGTGAGCACTTTTTGAGCATGTTAGGTTCATTTTCATGGCTTGGCCCTTAAACAAAGTTTGTTCCTTATAAAATTCTCTACAACTTTGATTAAGGGTGCACCATCATGCAAACTCTCTAAGCTATACTTTATAAACGGTCAAACAAAAGTGCGCTAGAGGTCAAAATGAGTTAACCATCATATAGAAGCATTTTCTGGGCATTTGATCAACATGAACCCTTCATAACTTAAGTTGTAGAGTTAATGTAGATTTATTTGATCAAGGTTGCATGACTTGGTTGAATCTCCATATACTCATACATTTGATAGGGCCTTTCAAGCAAAGATAAAGTTTATCATTTCATGTGGCTCTTTGATTCCAAACTTCATAAAACTTTTCCAGAGATCACTATAGATGGATAGTGATGTGAGACACATGAAAGACTACTCACATATATAGCTTAAGTCCAATCTCGCTGCTAAACTTGTGACTAACACCCGGGGTGTTACACATAGGAAGGATCAATGGACAATATTATGACTCAAAACAAAAGGTATAAGAACAATAGGGAGTGGTGTGGTATGGGCCGAACACAATGACTGGTGTGGTATGGCCGAAATGTTACACCAAAACAGCCGCCCAAGGTGCAGAAGGTTGTAGCCCGCAAGCCCACGGACACAGGTCCATTTTTCTTTGTTTGTTTGTAATAATCTATCTATCTATAAAGATAAAGATTCCCCTAAAAAAATCTATCTATAAAGAAGCTGGACTTTAACTTTATAAACCGGTTGATAAGCCAAAATGTTTGTAAGAATGACTGATTTTCTCAGGAGAAAGAAATAATGTTAGCTTAAACTAAAAATAACTTTTTAGCTTAAGCAAACAGCCGTAAAAGATTCTACACAAAAAAAATCTATCTATAAAGATAACAGTAATAATATTATAAGTACAAAAATTAAAAATACAATAATATTTAATACACGTTGGATCTTCATCCTCGGGCTATCCGCACTCGTCATACTCCAAATCCATCCTCTAAAAGGAATATTCCGTCCTGGTCATCGAGATTCCGTCCTCCATACCGCTTTCTCCCGCACCCATCCATCCTTTATATCTGTACTCTATATCGAAAGTGGGACCCACGTGTCGATTATTTTAATAAAAAATCCCCCCCCCTCTCTCCTTCCTCCCCTCTCTCTCACTTTCCGGAGACGATGACCCCATTTCGGGCGCCCACCTCCTTCTGCCGGCGGCGGGGCACCGGGCCAGGGCTTCGCCCGCCTTTGAAGCGAGAGAGGCCCGGTGCTGGGCGTGCTCGCCCGTGCGGTGCTGGAGGCGGGGGCTCGCCAGCGGCCAGCGGCGGGCAGCGAAGGCGGCGGCGGCGTCTCAAAGGCACAGCGGTGTCGCGGAGGGCCTCGGCTCCCGAGCTTCGTGGCGGCGGATGGCCTCGCGCCCGAGCTCCCGGCCCCTGGAAGGCCTCGCCCGGCCAAACGGCGGCGCGTCCCGGCAGCCGCGCCACAGAGACAGCGCGCCAGCGCCCGGCCAGCGGCGGCGCGTTCCCGGCGGCAGCGCCACAGGGAGCCAGCGCCGCGTCAACCCAGCGGCAGCAGCGCCCCAGCGCGCTCGGAGGACGCAGCGCCCGCGCATCCCGGCGGCTCCCCTCGCTTCCGTGCTGCACCGGCCAAGAGCGGCCCTCGGGCGGCCATGGCGGCGGGAAGCGTGGTCCCGCGCCGCAGCCGGGCGGCCCAGCGCGCCAGCGCCCGTGCTCGCTGGCCGGGAGGGGCGCAGCGCCCAGCGGCGTGGGGCAGCAGCGCCCGGCAGCCGCCCGGCAAGCAGCGGCGGGCGGCTCCCCTCCCTCTCTCACCCCTCTCTCCCTTCTCCCTGTCCGACGCTGGGGCGAGGCCGACGCCGCGTGGGGCCCGGCGCCCACCCCCGGCGCTCCCCGGGCCCTTCTATTATCAGCGCCCGATTTGGCGTCCGAAGCGAATTCGGATGCCACGTCGGCTCCCGGACGCCCAGCAGCTTCGCTCATCCGAAAGAGCGCGTCGGGACGTCCGTTCGGACCCAAGGCGGCTAGCCTCAGCCCTATCCGTCGGATCTTCATCCAGCCATTGTTGGATCCCCAATGCCACTGTACCACAGTGAGCTCGTTGGTCTCCCCACCTCAACCTGCATGGCCTATGGCTGGTCGTGTGGTTCTTGCTCTTCCTGTCATTTTTTAAGTAACTTGGCAGGAGCTCCTTTCAGTTAAGAGTGAAAGAGAGTTGTTTACATACAAGCAAAATTCAGGTCAACTAACCCTAGATTTAGTAAAAAAGTCGGCTCTTAAAAAAAACTAAGGCCATATTTGGTTTCTTGTGAGAAAGGGCTACTGACTATTTAGAAGTCCCAAAGAGTTTTAAATAAACCAAACATAGGAGCTACTGACTATTTTGTAGACAAGAAAAAAATAGCTCTTTGGAGGTGGCTTCTTAAGGCTACTAGATCTAAATTACAGCTCATGCTTCTTTCTCTTTAACTATATTAATGGTTAGCATCCTTTATTAATCTCTTGAACCAAACATGATCAAAGCCGCAATAGCTTCTTCAACCAAACAGAGTCTAACTAAACCCCTCTAGCCAAGCGCTCTCTTATGTTTGTTCAATGACGTCTTTGCAACACTGTTTCAGAGGTGTTGTTGAATGAGCGAGGCGAAATCAAAGCCCGAACCTTTTTGATACCGGCTAACCGCCACAATGTTCTGAGGCCTACACGTACCTGACACAGTCACGGGCGCGGTGAGCGTGCGTGCGTGCAATGCCTACACCTACCGCAGTACCGCACCATCCCATTGTATACTCGCGACGTGTCGCCATCATAATATCCGACCAGGCTCGCGAGCTGGAATATACTACAACCGATCGTCGCCAGCGAAGATTGCATCCTTGGATTTTTGTGCCTCTGCTGTTGGATTGTTAAACAAGGTCATGCTGTTGCCCCCGTTTTTCCCGTTTGGGCGCCCACACCTCTGCACGATGGGGCCGACGCAACGGCATTCCATTCCAGCACGAGGTCGAGCAACTCCAACTGCCAGACGAAACGAAAGCGACGTTCCCCTAGGGCTAGAACCGAGGAGGCGAGGACCGATGCGTTTAGGACAAGAACAGCCAGGCCAGGCCACCTGATTCCTCCGCTCCGCGCCTTCCGACAATCATTTCTTTCCCGAACCAAAACGTTACTGTACGTGCCGTGCCAAAACAACGCACAGAATAGTACAGTTCTTCCAGACT